>MU260373.1:15000-27500 GCA_020310875.1 Ceratopteris richardii
TGACGCTCATATTGCATAACCTTGCTACGTAATTCCTCAAGTTCAGCCCGGAGTTTAGTAACTTCTTCAGCTGTTTCTTCTGCTATATTCGGACTGGGTTCTGTCTGTCGGGTGGCCAACTGTCTTCGTAACTCGTCTCTCTCTTTTTCTAAAGCGGCATGGGCCTCCATTAGATCTGCATGAGTTTCTAACACCACCTGCATATTCTCAGAGGGAATTGCCTTGAATCGTTCTGGGTCAATCTCTTGGGGGGAACCCTCCATGGCCGCCTCCAGATTTTCTTCGTTCTGTTTCTGTAATCTTTTATTCTCCTCTAGCGTTGTAGACATATGCTTGCGGAGGAGGCCCAAATTCCGTCGAAGTTTCAGGTTTTCCGTGATCTGAGAATGGAGCAGCTCGTCCATATGTCGTCGTTCTTCATCATCTGTTTGAGGTGGGTTGGCTTCTAATTGTGCGTATTGCTCCTGTAATGTCACGTGCTGCTGTTCTAATTGTTGCTTCTGCTCTTCAAGATCCCTACATCTTGCTTGGAGATCCTCGTGGCGTTGGAAGAGCCTTGTATGTTGGTCGTCCAAGTGTTGGTAATGTTGCTGGAGTTGGGCCATGCATTGATGCATATTATTAAATAGGTTACCGAGAGGAATAGTATTGAATGCAGAGGGGTAGGGAAAGGGAAAGGGGGTTGTGAATGTAGTACTGGGGATGGGTGAGGGGGGAGGTGGGGGAATGGGAGAGTGTGGGTAAATGGGGGATGGGAGAGGTGCAGAGGTGGGTGATACCTCCATGAAAGTGGGGTTCGTGATGGGAGTGACTGTGAACATGGGGATTGTGGTAGCGGTGAGGGTTGTGAATGTGTACAGAGGTGTGTGTAATTGTGAACTTCTAGGAAGTGTGCTCGGGGTGGTGAGGTGTACAGTGGCTGTAGTTAGACTTATGTTTTCAGTGGGAGTAGAGTGTGTGGGTTGGCTGATGGATTGTGCGTTGGTGTGTGCAGTGGTTTCAGAGGTGATGACAGTGGAGGTTACAGTGGTAGAGGGAGGTGATTGAGGTCGATGTGGGGGAGAAGGTGGCAAGGGAGGTGATGGGGGTGCACTCGATGTGTGGACTTCCTCGGTGTCGTGAACTGTGTGTGCCGTGCCAGTGGTTGTGGGGGTGCCTTGTGGTCCTGATCCTAATACATTCATTTGTTTTCCCGATCGTGGGGGGCGTCTTCCATATCTTCTCTCTGTTCTTCGTGAGTGCACAAGTGCTGTGTGCACAGTTTCCGGTACTCCTAAAGCATCTGATATCATTTCCAAGGTGGCACGGTATTGCTCGTCCACACCTTCCTCCTCCAAAATCTGGTTCATGAGAGCTTTACCTGCAGCTAATGAGAGCCTGTGTTGCTCTTGAACTCGGTTCATTGTTTCGTAAAGCTTCTTTAATGCGCTAGTGTAGGCGGGGGCACCTTCCAGTACTTGTAGGGCTTCTGGATCATACTCTTGTTCTTCGGGTTTTGAATGTCCGCCCTGTGTCTCCCCATGAACTTCTTCTTCAGTGTCCACGTTGACTACGTCTGGTTGGTTGGGCTGTGCTTGGTCTGGGGCAGTTTGCTGTCCACTGGCTTGCTCTTCTTCAACTTCTGCATTTACAGCTTCTATGATTCTTGCAACTTCTTCGTCAGTTAAGTCCTCTAGAGTGAACCCATGCGGGAACTCCAGATCAGTCGGTACTGGTGGAAATACAAGATTGGGGCCATCTGTGCTGTGCCTGGGTAGCCTGATAGTAAACGGTTGCACTCGTCGGGGGAGTCTTGGGGTTGTCTCAGGCGTCAGAGTTGCCCCGCGAGCTTGTGCACAAGGCATCTGGACGGTGCCTCGCATCTTCTTTGGGGGAGGCCCTACAGCTCACAATCTGCGTTGAAATTCCTGAGCTCTAGACCAGATCAGAGCCCTTTGCACCGGTACATCATAGGCGAGACATCTGTATACAATTCTTGTGAGTGCACAGCAACCATACAATACAGATCTTTGCTTCTTATACCATCTCTGATGAGCCATATGAATCTGATCGATAATCCAGTGGGGCATATTGATGGTCAACTCAAAAGCATCCGCCAGGTAGAGGCTAAACCAGATCTTTTTGGGCGGCATTGTAAACCTATCCTGCGCGGGGAAGGCGAAATGTTGCATGACCATACGTAAGTGGATGGCGATCGTGGGTGTCATTGCAACCATGTCCTTCAGCTTTGTCAGATTCCTGTTCTTCATGTTGTCTGGAACCATTGTCTCTTTCTCTGTTGGAATGTGCATTCCCTGCATGTCGAGTGCTTCTCTTACCAGATTGATAGTTAAGCGGAAACGCTTCAGCTCGTTGCCCCTCGTGAGTGATGGGAGCACAAAGGAGCTGTATCCTTTCTTGTCTTTGCTGGGGGTGAGGGTACTAATTAGATATGAGCATCTTAGGAAATCTGGCTTTGGTAGTTGGGACTTGAAGTAGTCATAAAGCCCTGCCTTCTTCCAGATCGGCTTCAGTCCTTCGTTATTTTGTAGTCTTTCAAATTCCCTGGTAAAGAAATGGTATCGGCCCCATCGTCCATTGAATTCGACTTCGGACTCCCACATATACGTGCCTTCACCCAGGGGGCCAGCAACGTCACTGAACCAATGTGAGGTTTTGCCCACCGGCATTGTGTGACCCTGCGGAGGATTCTGAATTGGTATGGCGTGCAATGCCCGTAATGCCGCTGGTCTTTCCTTTAACTCCTCCTCGACTGGAAGACTTTCGATGTCCACCACTTGTGGGCTGGAGCCTACCTGGGAGCTAGTTCCTACTGTATCTGCCATTTTACTTCTTGCTGGTTGCTTCTGTGAGAATATACAAACATGTGTTAATATTGTACAGGGCAAGGGAGGACCGTGGTTGTTCCCATCACAATATTAACATGAGGGTCGGGAGCGAATAATGGGTTAGTAAGTGTTCGGTGCACGTGTGTGTAGTTAATGCTTGGGTAATCCTAGGAGACTAATGAAGTTAGCAGGTGGGGATGAATTTACAAATTGGGGTCGGGGGGTTTATTACAGGTCTTAGGCTGCCAATTGCAGTGGATGGGCTTTGCTTTCGGTTTCGTAGAGACTCTAGAGAGCTTTCTCGGTATCGCTGTTTGAAAATGAGGCCTTTTAGGAACCCATGTACAAGTGATTACATGCACGCTCTTGGGTCTTGGTGTGTTCTTGAGCATTGAGAACGAGTGAACACTGGTTGTACACGTAGTTGGGTTACGCTGCATAGGTTGTGGCCTTGGCGTAGCTACTTGTGCCCTCAGGCAAGCCTTAGGCACCCAAATTTGTCTTGATTGTGGGCTCGCCTTCATCGACTTCTTGGGCACCCAAATAGATTTTACTTTAGCAGAGGAATTTCTGAACGACTTCTTATTAGCGTCGTGTTGTTGGTTACTAATAAGAGGCTTTGCCCGTGTAGTTGACGGTGGTGCAACCGGTTGTTCGCCTTTCCGCACCCACACCTGGTTTATTTTCTGGGACATTTTGCTGTGCAGGTACTTTTGATCTCGGACATAGGTAGTACTCTTCTTCTTCTGCCTTTGATCCTCCTTTGGTTGCTGCCTCCTTCTGGCCTTTGGAAAAGAAGGGAGTTCTGTTGCATCCCTGACTCCCTTTTTGCAAATATCATTCCTCTGCAACACAGGGTTTTGAACAAGAACAGCATGGTCATCTTCATGTGTAACCCTGGAAGGACCAGGAGTTTGTGCCTTTCCTAGTTCCTTGAGTGCTCCATTGTCTAATTCTACTGTAACTCGACTATGATTGATCCAGACCTGGAGAAGTCCACTTCTTAGGTTTAAATTGACCGCTTGGTCATAGATCCAATCTTGACCCAAGACAAGAGGTTCAGTGAGATCCTCATCCTGACACACCAGTACTTTAACTGTCATTGCCTCATCATGAATGTAGAGGGGAAGTTCCACCTCGCCCATGCAAGGGATTTCCACGCCTCCCAATCCTATGAGATATGCTTCCACAGGATTGACAGTTAACTGCAACTCTTGACAGTAAGACACTCTAACAGCACTAGTGGCTGCACCTGAGTCAATCAAGGCTCTTACGGTTCTTGCACTCTTTCCTCGTCCCATATCTATGGTTATGAAAGGACGTCTATCGATTATTCTATGCGAGCTTGTTCCTGCAACTTCACACATGGCCATGGGACATCCTTGATCTGCATAGTCATTTGCTCTAGTCTGATCTCGGCCTTGCCTTCGTAACTTCATCCTTCTGATGCGTTCTAAAGCTTCTGCTTGAGCCTCTTCTCGAATGCGCTTTTCTTCCTCTTTGCGTTTCTTAGCAGTATTGAGTCGGCTGAGCATTTCCTCCGTGAGGGGTTCCTGATACAACTTGACTCTACAACCGCTAATATAGTTAGGGAGAACATCACCCTCTAATGTGGCCAATTGTACTGCTCCACTCGTGGAGATCCTATTGATGATCATTGGTCCGTAGCCTCTCTTTTCTAGCTTCCTTGCGTGTTGTTTCAGTGTATAGACTAAAACTAGATCTCCTGCTTTCAAACCCTTATCTTTTACGTGGGCATCAAAGTATGCCTTCTGTCTCTTCTTGGCTGCATATATTCCTGCAGCGGCTCTCAGTCGTGTTTCTCCTAATCGTTCAAGGTCAAAAATCCTAGAGGAGAGTTCATGGCCTGTCCATTCGTGCTCTTGTGCTACTTTCAACGTAGGAATCAGGAAATCCAAGGGTAGCACAGCGTTTTGACCGAATACCATCTGAAAGGGGGTGGCTTGGAGTACCGTTTTGTAGGCAACTCGGTATGCCCAAACAGCATGGTGTAGCTGTTTGTCCCAATCAGAGCGTTTAGTGTTCACTAATTTCGTCAGTACATTGCATAAGATCTTATTAGTGCTCTCAGCTTGTCCATTAGCTTGAGGGTGATAAGGGGCAGACTTCTTGTGTATTACCAAGAATTCTTGGAGTAGATTTTCAATCACTTCATTCAAGAAATGGGTGCCTCTATCACTTACAAGCTCTATAGGTAGCCCGTATCTTGTGAATACATTCTCAAACAAGAATTTGGCAGTTGTTTGAGCATCGTTCTTTGTCGTAGCCTTTACCTCTACCCACTTGGTGAGATAATCTGTCGCAACAATGATGTATTCCGCATGAGAACCCTTAGCTGGGGGATTAATAGGACCTACGAAGTCTATTCCCCACTTAGAGAATGCACGTCCACCCATCATAGGTTTCAGTGGCATCTCATCTTTGCGTATAGGATACTGAGTCCTCTGACAGACATCACACCGTTTCACATAGGTATGTGCATCCATGTGAAGGGTGGGCCACCAGAAGCCCGCAAATAGTATCGCCTTGATCACCCGATCTGGTCCAAAGTGTCCTCCTGCTACACCTTGGTGAGCAGTTTCCAAGATCTTGAGATATTCACTTTCATGGACACATAACCTCAGGTAACCATCTTTACCGCGTTTGTATAGATTATTACCAATGAGTGAGTAATCCAAGGCTTCTTGTTCTAAACTCCTTTTCCTAGCCAGAGTCATTTCTGGAGGGAATGTGTTTGTCCTCAGGAAGGATACGAGAGGTTCGCTCCAATCTGGTACAATGGATACTTGATAAAGAGTGGCGTGTTCCACAGGTGGCTTAGTGCAACAGATTGGGCATTCCTTACACAACTTTTGGACATCAGCTTCCATAGTTGGCCAATGTACTCCGAGTCTCTTGAGGGTCTGTAAAGTTCGCTGCTTTGAGTAGTGTTGCTCTAACGCACCTACATGTGCTAATTGCAACCATTTAGCGTATTCATCCTCTTCTACGCAACAAGCCAAGATCCCTTGATCTGTGTGCTTGTACATGCTTCCTGCCAGGATGTGGTACTTTTGGGCTTTTACAACTTCTCTATTCCGAGTGTTTATCACTGGATGATTAGGCCCGTATGTCAATACTGGTACCAATGGCTTAGCCCACTGCGGTACAACTTCCAAATTAAACAAGTAAGCATCAGGAAGGTCATCTGACACTCCTTGTGGGGCTTCTCCCGATGTGAGCCTAGAGAGATGATCAGCTCTCAAATGAGTCCTACCTTTCCTTACCACAACTTCAAAATCATATTCCATTAGCAAGAGAAACCATCTCACTAATCTTCCTGTATTGCATGGCTTGTTTACGAGATATAACAATGCCTGATGATCAGTAAAAAATTTAAACTTATTTGCAAGCAAATAGTGTCTAAATTTCTTAACTGCATATACCATGCCTAATCCTTCTCGCTCTGTAGTGGTGTAATTCCGTTCAGCCGCATTCAATTGTCTACTGGCATAGGCAATTGGAAGATCCATATTACCTTCACCAGTAGGTTGTGCAAGCACACATCCAATGGCATAATTGGATGCATCCACATGAACATGGAATGGCTTATTCCAATCTGGTGTGGTCAAGATTGGTGCTGAACATAATCTTCGTTTAAGCTCTTGGAAGGAATTCTCACATTCATCCGTCCACTCAAAGTTTGTCAGAAGTCCGTACATGGGCTTTGCAATGACAGCATACATGTGTATAAATCGTCGGTAATAACCACAGTGCCCCATGAAAGCTTGTACTTCCTTGACATTCTTTGGCCTAGGTAGCTCTGCTATGGCTCGCACCTTTTCTTTGTCAGTAGATATGCCATTCTTTGACACTATGTGTCCTAGAATCTTGCCTTGCCTGACCATAAAAACGCACTTTTCTGGGTTCAGGCAGACTTGATATTCTCTACATTTGTCAAAGATTTGTCTGAGTTCAGGAATATGGGTTTGTCTAACATTGGAATGAGCACAAAGATCATCAACATAGACTTCTAAACTCTTCCTCAGGAACTCCTTAAACACATGGCACATCAGCCTCTGGAAGGTAGCTGGTGCATTGGTAAGCCCAAATGGCATTACTCTAAAAGCAAAAATGCCCCACTCTGTGGCAAAAGCAGTCTTATGCTGGTCTTCTGGAGCTATGGCTACTTGGTTGTAGCCCGAAAACCCATCAAGGAAGCTGTACACTTCCTTGCCTGCCACTCTTTCTAAGAGATGTTCTGTTATGGGAAGCGGATAGTTATCTCGAATTGTGGCTGCATTAACCTTTTTCAAGTTAATGCACACACGCAGTTTGCCATTCTTTTTGGGCACCACTACGATGGGGGATACCCATTCAGTGTGCTCAATTTCATAGATAAATCCAGCTTCGACCAGTCTATCTATCTCTTCCTTGATCTTAGCAGCATAATTATCGTTATATGTATAAGGCTTTTGCTTAGAGGGTTTAGCATCTGAAGTCATAGGAATGGTGTGTGAGCATATGTCAGGGTCAACACCTTTCAAATCCTTGTAACTCCAAGCGAATACATCTCTGTATTCTCTTAGCAAGGCAATCAACTCTTGCTCTTCTTCTTCTGTCAAGTCATGGCCTATATACGTGCATCTCTCCTCTCCTTCTTCTATGGCCACTACTATTTTCTTAGTAGTTTCTTTGTTATCATAGGCCTCTCCTGATTGTGCCTCTCGTTTAGGCATTCTTATCATGACTCTCCTGTCATCTATCTCATACTTCTTAAAATTTTCGGGGACCTCAAACAAAGATTCTTCCTCTTCTGGTGAGGCTTCTCTCTTCTTCCGTTTTTTTCCTTCTTCCTTCGGGGTCACATGTGTTGCTAATCTTACATCATTTGTAAGCTCTCCATGCCTCTGGGGTTGAAATTCTACTTCATGGAAGTATTCTTCATCTGATGCAAATGGTGGGTCCATAATGATTGACTCTAGATCGGAGTCACTTGCATCCTCAAATGCATCAGGGCTAGGTTCGCATTCTTCTAAAACTGCCTCTCCCATGATTGGCTTTATGGAGAAGACTGAAATGTCATAGCCATCCTCATCACAGTGAAGTGTCCATTGTTCTTCGTTGATGGCTACATCCATGGTTGCTAAAATTTCCGCCCAGCCATGGGGTTCAAATTCCTCGTCAGGAAAAACTACAGGTGCATAGGCTGGGTCTTGAATGGGTCTATGGGTTTCGTGTGCACCTATTTCTCTGGCCTTTTCTCTCTTCTCTTCCTCTACTGCTACTTTGCACATCCATAAGTGGGTGTCTTCATGCATCCATGAGGATCCAGACCCTATGGAATGCACCGATTCTGTATCATCTTTGGCTCTATGGATGGGATTCCATTGGATAGGAGGGACATCTCGATGAGAATAATCCTTGAGATTGACTTTGGTTGTAACACCCAAGTGTTGTAGGTACAAAGAATTGGTTCCCCAGTCCTGTACCACTTGCAACTGTCGCATAAATGGTCTTCCCAAAATCATCTCATAGGCATGATTTTTGCTGAAGTCACATATAGCAAAACTATGCTCAAACTCGACACCACAAGTGGTGAGAGTTATTCCTTCGAGCAATCCTAGGGGTCTCTCAATATGACCATCGGCCATCTGCAATTTCATTCTCGTTGGCCTGAGTGCTGGCTTGCCCCAACGCTTCCAAAGGGAAGTAGTGGCAATTGCAACTCCTGCACCTGAGTCTAAAATTGCCTTGGTGGTGTACTCTTGGTAGGTGATGGGAAGATAGGTGTTCCCTTCTTCGCCTTCACACATATCTCCTATCTTATCCAAGGGAATTTCTGGCACTGTCCTATGGGATCCTACCCTGGAACATGGTTTTGCAACTTCAGTTACTTGACTAGCTACATATTTCCGCGCTTTTGGTCTATCCTTAGGCAGTTCTTCCAAAGTGATATCGCGCTGCACCTTGGTGTTCTTTACTATCTCCGTGTTCCTTGATATGACTGAGTCATCGTTCCTTACCATGACTGTAGGTGTTCTCATACAGGTGGACTTAGCTTCCCATGGGCCTGTGAAGTGGGGCAGCTCTTGTATGGAATTAGACTCAAAGTCCAATCTCTCGTGCGACTGAGTACTCTCATGTTCCCCATAAATAGATGGGATGTCTTGTGGGAATTGGTCGTGTGCATCATCCACAAGCTCAAAAGGAGGGGCGACTTCACTTTCGTTATCCCATTTATCTTCTTGAATCTCTCGTAGGAAGTCTGGTGCAAACCGATTCATAGAAGAAGAAGTGTCTGGCTCCGTAGAATTAGGCACATAAGCAACCTGGGAAGGAGGGCTCATTCTATCGTTGGCTCTCTCCTCGTTCCCATAGATGGCTGGAGCACAAGCTTCTTGGGGAGGATTACTTATTCTATTACTTTTCCGAACAGGCTCATACGCTCTCTGAGAAGGAATGTGGGTCACCTGTGGAGGCATGCAAACTTTCGAGGGAGGTTCCTCTGCCTTTTGAGGGGAAAGATAAGCTTCTTGAGGAGGCACATGGGCTTCCTGAAGAGGCTGGCTTATTCGTTCTCTTGCTCTTTCCTTTCTTTGAGGGGCAGGTTCCTTTTCTGATTGTGCAATTAACCTCTCTATTCTTTCTAGCAGTCCATCAAAGTGTAACTGCGTCTTAGCTGAACTGGAAATGTTAAATAGGCGGCTGGCCTCAAACATGGTTTGAGCCAATTCCACCATTTTGGCACAAATCTTAGTTCGTTCAAGCTCTAGCTCGGCTCTAGGGTAGCATTTTTCATGATCAGTTATGGTTGGCCCTTCTTGGATTCTGGCCTGATATGCTTTAAGCATCATGTTTAGGTCCTCGGGAGTGGGATCTGCTAGGACTGATCCTACTCTAGGGGGTGGTGGGATTTGATGAGGCGGTGGGAAAGGTGGTGGGTTGGATGGAGATAGGAGTGATGGAGGCGGGGTAATGTGAGAGGGAGTTTGAGCTGTGAGTTCAGTTATCCTCGCTTTGGTTTCTCTTATGCTTTCCTCAAGCTCACTCATCTTTTTAGCCCATTGTCTTTTCATTCTTTCTCGACTATCTTTCCATGCTCTAGTCCTTTTCTTTGTCACACTCTCGGTTTCACTAGCCTCTGGGCCCTTTTCCTGGCTTGCCTCTTGGTTTTGCTGCAATGCCTGAGCTCTAGTGACTACCTGTACGGGTGCAGTGGAAGTGACACTTCCTGAGGAGTCTACCACTAACCCAACAACGTTGATAGGGGTGATTTTTGGCATGTTATTGGGGTTCTTTGGGCAATCTCGTAAGAGATGCTCTTTTCCACAATCTTGGCAAAAGCCTTGGATCGTCACGGACTGATTTTGTGTAGGTGGAGGTAAGGGACAATCACGAATAAAGTGATCTCCCTGACATCGGTAGCATGGTCCTCTAGGAAATGGTGGTCGTACCTGCCTAGGCTGAGGCCTAGGGTTGGGGTTTGCATACATGACATTTGTGTAGTCTGACTCCCAACTAGGTTCACTCGGTTCTTCACTATAGTAGGACTCACCATGTTCTGGAGACTGCATGTAGTAAGCCTGGGGACTATCGACATGTGTAGAATCAAAGCTATGATCACTCGGGTCACTTTCTGAGATCAATGGGGTTATTGGTACTATGGCCCTATTCAGGTTTTCTTCTGCAACAGCATACTTCACCGGAATCACATTAGCTGGGTTTGGAGGCTGTTGAACTAGCACTGGTTGGGGTCTCTGTTGGGCCGGATATTGTGGTTGGTAGGTTTGTTGGGGTCTAGCATATTGTGGTGGTGGAGGGTACTGGTTCTGGTATCTGCCTTGTTGGTAGGGCTGAGGGTAGGGTTGCCTAACAGCCTGCTTGTTGTATGGGCAATCTTGTGCAGTGTGGTTTGTGTACTTCCGTTCTATGGTGCAATATTGGCTATTTGGATTGACCTGGGGTTGAGCCATAATGGGGCACACGTTTGCCATGTGGTCGCCACCGCATGTATAGCACCTCTTCGCTGGGGCAAACCTTGGGATTTGTTTGCTAGTTACACCTAATTTCTGAGCTACTTTTTCGGCAAGTTCCTCAATTGATGTGGACTGCGTGGAAGAGTGACTAGAAGCACTATCTGAATCTTTGTAGATTTTGGAAAGCTCTAGTTCTTCCCCTAGGTTATCTTCAATGTCAATGCCCATGCGTACACACTCTTCTATAGTCCTAGGGTCCTTCAGATACACATAGGATCTCAATTTCGTACTCAGCAATCCATCAAGGAATAAGGCTACATGTTTAGCAGATGTGGGTAGCTCCGAAACAGGGCACCTTTCAAGGTATTGTCTAAATCTTCTTCCAGCCAATCTGACAGTCTCTTGGGGGGTCTGTTTGAAGCTGTGAATTAATGAGGAGGTATTGTGTCTTATGCCGCTCTTAGAGAACTCTACAATGAAAGCCTCTAGGAGTTGGTCTATGCTCCTGAACTGACGCTCATCCAATGGCTGAAACCATGTAAGTGCCGTATTCCTAAGGGTTAGACCGAAGGCATTGTACTGCGTGAATAGATCCTCCACTTGTTCAGCTCTCAAGACTTGCTTGAATTCTGCCACGTGATCATAGGGATCTCCTGTGCCATCAAAGTAATTCTTCATGGACTTAACTAGCTGAGTCGGTCTCAGGGTTCTTGCGTGCTCTCTAGGCCTCGGCAACGGGAATCCATCCACATTTCTTTGATTCCTGTGAGCTCTAAGTATCTCAGGTTCTACCCTATTCGTCTCTGTCCTCGTTCTTTCTCTGCCCACTGGGCTGGCAAAACTTACTTCTGGTCTATCTCTACTTCTGTCTCTTTGCATACCATGAGCTTGGGATGTTCCAGCCCCAGGGTGACCATAGGATACGTTTGATCTTGGTTGAGGGAAAATGAATTCACCCTTCCAAGTGTAAGCATGCCTATCATTTTCCGTCACCACGAAGATCCTTTCCGAAGTGTGATCTAAGTAGGTCACTCTACCTGGGCTATCCGGATCCTTAAACTCATAGATCATGATATTTCCTATATCAGTTGGCTGATTGGATTTATACCTCCAAAAGGCTTCATCAGTTTCCCGATTGAGGAGCAATTCTATGCTCTTGTTGTCCTGGGGTACCCACTCAGGTGTGATAATCCTAGTGAGAACTGATTTACCTCGAGGGGTTCTAGGTTCCGCACCTATGTTCCCTTGTTCCAGGTCACCTAAGTCCGCTTCTGAGATTACATTTCCAAATTCATCTGTCCTATTTGGATGACTGGTGACTACGTATATGGTTCCTTCCTTATCCAGATATGCACCGTTTTCAAACTTGACAGCTGGGTGCTCTAGTCCTATGGATTGGTCAGGGTTTTTAATCTGGACCACGGATCTTCCTAGGCCGTCCTCATAGATGCTAGCACCTAATCGGTTGGTCCTAAGGTATTCCAACTGTGTTTTGTAAGGGCCTTCTACCCTGTACAAGTAAGGCACACCTGAACTTCCCGTAGGTCTGTCCATACCTTGAGACATCCCTGATTCACTGGTATCAGAGCTGGGGTAGTGAGAGTGGTGGCTCAACTGCTGGGCCCAAGACCTAGCAGTGTGGTTAACACTAGCCTCTGAAGATCTAAGGCTTTGTCTTTCCCTTACTAGGTGT
>MU260373.1:35000-37500 GCA_020310875.1 Ceratopteris richardii
AATAAAATCAAATGGAACTTAAATCAGTTCAACTTTCAAGTCCAAAGGATCGTTGATATGTTCCAAATTTGTAAAAAAAAATCATGGAACTTTTGAATTTTTTTCTTTGATTTCATCCTAAAAGAGTGATGAAAATCAAAGAAGTGAATAAACTTTAGCATTACTTGAACTTTAGTGTTCAGTAGTTGGATGCTAGGTTCCATGACTACATCTCTAGTCAAGATGCAAAGTTTTCAAAAAGTATGGAAACTTTATTAAGCACTTTTGAGGAAGAGAAAATTATGCTTGATTTTGTTCAACCTAATTAGGGCTTAAAGAAGAAATCTAATTCAAAGTAATCTTTGGGAATTAAGCTATTTCCTAAAGATAAGATAAATGAGATAGTTTAGTTAACTATTTCTTTAATTGTGAAGATGTATCTTTTGGAAAAACTCTAGATAAACTTCATTTATTCAAGTCTTCCAAGATGTTGATACATCATCACTTCTAGAAAAGGATCTTGGTGATTCTTAAGTGATAAAAAAGATCATGAAATGTTTGTAGTGTAACTACTAAACATTGATTCAATCTAAAAGAAGCTTGTACTTAAAAATCAAAAGTGAATATGATTAAAAGTACTCTAGTAACATCATATGATTGAACTATGATAATAATTTTTCAAACTCCAAAAAGGGAACACATATAAATGAAATTTCCACTTAAAATTTCATCAAGAAGTGGGAAACCATATCCTTAGGTACTCCTTTAGTTTGATACTCATTCAATTGATAAAGCTTTGAGTTTTGTTCAAAAGTAAAGAAAGATCAAAGGAAAAGATTCCAAGATTAATGATTTGCTTAGTATTGTTTGATTCCTTGAAAGGAATCTCAAGATTTTGAAAGAATAATTCCCCCTAGATGTGAGAACAAAAAATTCTTCTAGTATGTTTATTCACCAGTAGTTGCCAAGAAGTCATACAACCACCGGTAGTGGTACTTAAGTCCAATTATTGATATAACCTAAAGGTGTATCAATATTGATAAGATTCTTAACTTTAGAATCTGAAAGGCATTAGCATATGCTTGGACTTATGTGGGGGAAAAGATCTCTAAAATCCCATGGATGAGCAAACAAGCTTTAGACAATTCAAGAGATCTTAATGATAAAGACTAAGTCTTTATTCTAGTTGCAAGGTCAACCAAACTTGATCAAGCTTGGCCATGATTATCCAAGAACTTTCAATTGGAACTACTATGAAGTTTTCCCAAGTATTGGCAATAAAATTCCTTTTGGGAATTATCCACTCAAGTTCCATTTATCCAATGGAAAATTGTGAAAATCAAAAGTTGTTCCAAGTCTGAATAGAGTGAAGAAATTTCAAGAATGTAGTCTACAGTTGTGAAGATGGTACTTAAGTCTATGGATCCTTAAAGGGATTTCTTAAAGGTGAAATCCAAAAGCATGAGCGGATGCATAGAATTAAGCAATAGAGAGATAAATGATGGTGTATTGGAATCAAAACCTAGAACATTAAGTTAGAGGTAATACCTTGAACTTCAATTGAAGAGATAAGGTACTCTATTAAGATATGTTTGTTAATATATTTAGGTACTGATGTGTGTGAGCACTCTAGGACCGCAGGGGCACTTTTTTCCTTCTTTAGGAGGTTTTTTTCCCTCGGCTTGTATATACGCCTATTGTCCTAATGGGCTACTTATCTTTGTACATTCTCTAGTAATACATTCAGTATTATGTGTTGTGCTCCAAGCTTCTTCATCTTCCTTGTGTTGTGCGCGTGCTTCCATAGACGTCTAACTCCAACAATTGGTATCAGAGCAGAATGCCACTTCATCTAGGGCATCATCTACACCTCTCCTATTGTAGTTTCAGATTCGCATGAAATTTGGTGAGCATACACAGGGTGCTTCAAAGATCAAAACAGCTTCACTACGTGGTGTCGAAATCGCGATCTGAGCTCGTTTCGGCCTCCGAATGCACTATCACAGCACTTGTGCAGGCTATTTTGTCTTTTTGTGCCAAAGGTATATACCTGATTTAGTTCTCTAGTATAAACGTCTCAAAGTTCGCTATAGGTTTAGCTGAACTCATCTGGGTATTTCCGTTCAACTTTTTGAGATATAGTCAATTTTTTGCATCAAGGTATTTTAGTCATCGACCATAGCTGAAAGTAGTGATGTATTTCGTATGTTGACTGTTGAGGATAAATTGGATGGTACCAACTACCCGTTGTGGGCTTATATGATGTGACATGTACTGGTTGCAAAAGGAGTGTGGAAAATTATGTAGGGTGTTGAAAAACATCCTATCACACCCTGCTACAACTACAGGTACTAAAGCTGATGCAGAAGGTGTTGAAGATGATGATATTCTGCATATTCTTGTTCGTGTTGCAGTTTTTGCTACACCTACTGCAGAGAAATTTATTGGGATGGCAGAGAAATTTATTTTGTGATTAATTGTAGAGTAGGAGTAGCTTCTTTCATTTCAACACTATCTTCTT
>MU260373.1:62500-67500 GCA_020310875.1 Ceratopteris richardii
TACTCTAACTAGACCTGATTTATCATATGCAGTAGGGGTTTTGTCTCAATTTATGCATTGCCCAAGGAAAGAACATTGGATTGCAGGACAAAGGGTGTTGAGGTACATTAAGGGTACACTCAATGAAGGTTTGTATTATGGGTTTACCTCAGATACAAATATCAAAATTTATAGTGATGCAGATTGGGCAGGTAATCCAGATGATAGAAGATCAACCTATGGATACATGTGTTATGTGGGAGATAAGTTAATCTCATGGTGTTCTAAGAAGCAACATACAGTTGCTTTGTCTTCTACAGAAGCTGAGTATAAAGGCATGGTTGAAGCTGCAAAAGAAGTGATTTGGCTCAAGACCTTGATGAAGAGTCTTGACATTATGCATGGGGTACCAATTATATATGGAGATAACATGAGTTCATTGTATTTAGCTGCTAATCCTGTTTTTCATGCCAGGACCAAACACATTGAGATTCAATACCACTTTCTAAGAGAGAAGGTGATGGATAAAGAGATTGAAGTAATCCATACTTCAACAAAAGACCAGATAGCTGATATGCTTACAAAAGGCTTGGATGGACCAAAGTTACAAAGGTTCAAAGACATGGCAGGTATAAAGAAGACAGAGAAAATCTCAATTGATGATTGAGGGGGAGCTGTTGGTGCAGACCAATCACCAATTGAAGGCTTAGAAGATTAAAGGATGAAGGAAGGATCAACTATTGAAGCTTGGAAGAAAGACACATTCAGAGTATGTGAGAAATGTACACATATGTACATAGTTCACTTAGATCTTTGATTAGTCATAGACTTGTACAAATTTATCTATAAATACTTTGAGAAAAGTCGGGGCATGTATGAGAGCATATGTGACAATAGTTAGAAGCCAAGATTGAGGAAGTTAGAAGTCATGAGATAGAGGAAAAGTTAGTTGAGTTAGCTCTCATCACTCAACTGTAATTTTTCTGAGTTAATGAAGAAATATTGCGCCCGATCTTTTCGTGTCTGCTCCGTCTGTATTTGATCAATTGAGAAATCCTTTTGAGGATATCTAAGTTGTTAGTTAATGAGTCTGTGACCTGAGTTTCAGAGTCTAATTGCAAACAGGCTAGGAGAATTGTAAGTAGGAACATTCATATGTGTTGAATGTTTACAGTTCTCTGAAACAGGTGCAAATTTCGAGTTTAATCTTTTGGTCAGATCTCACTCTATAGTTTAAAGTTTTGTGCAAGTAAGCACTTAATCTTTAAGTTAGAAGATGATCTACTCGTGGCTAGAAGCATTTGCTTAAACGGGTTTTGTACTGAGAGAATTGAAGTTAAGAAGTTAGGGGTGTCTAAATCGACTTCTCAGAAGTGCAGATTCAGACATAGGTAACTTGTGAAGTCAATTTCTCAAGTTATACTAAAGCTTTTGAAGTAATTAAACTTGGAGGTGATGCGCAATCTCTAGGAGATGATTCGTACAAAGTTTCATCAAAAACTTTACACGTTTGATAGGTCAATGTGAAGAAATAGTGCAGCAGACTTTTCTGTGTTTTATCTTCTTCACAGATTTTCTCAATTTTTGATAATTTGAAGATTGGATCTCTAATTTAGTGAAGGTTTTGACTTACTCTTGGTATAGAGGTGTTCTAATCACAAGAGTAGGTTGTTCTTTTGGAGATTAACACTCTCCATCAGTGGTATCAGAGCAGGAGACATCAAATCAAGGAAAGGAGGATCCCGACTGCTGCAGATTCAAGAAATTCAACACTTGAAGAACTAAGAAGTGAAAGCTTGGAGTCAAAAGCCTGAGGAGAAGACTACTCGACATCAAGAAAAGCAAAAGGAGTCTAATTCGAAGTAAAGGTACATACATTGTTTGTAAAGCTTGAAGATTTCAATACACAGGTGGATACAAGATGGGAGATGCTCTACAGATAGAGAAATTGGATAGGGAAAACTATCCTGCATGGTCAATGAGGATGGAAGCTCATCTTATGAGCAAAGATTTAATTGGTTACATCACAGGAGAAGAAGAGAAGCCAGAGTTCAGAGATCCTAGTGTTCCAACTAGGGAAGAGTTAGCAGATCTGAAAAATTGGATGAAGAAAGATGCTCAAGCTAGGAGCATTATCTATATGGGAGTCAATGATTACTTGTTACCTCATATTAGAGGTCTTGAAAGTGCAACTGATATATGGAATGCTTTGGAGGAGCATTTCTAGAACACTACAAAGTCAAGGAAGGCATCCTTATGGGCAGAGTTTACTACCTTCAAGAAGAAGGCCTCTCAATCCATCTCAGACTATGTAACAAGGATGAAAGATATTGCAGATGCTTTAGGAGCTGTTGATGAAGACATTGAGGAAGATAAATTGGTAAGGCAAATCCTTACAGGGTTGAGAGGTGATGACAAATGGAAGCCATTTATTTTGTCTACAGAACTATCACTTGACCATTTCACTCCTGATTTAAATCAATTGTTAGGTCATATGCTAACATTTGAGCAGGATGTTAAAGGAGATGGTGACAAGAGTACAGGTCATGCAATGTACTCAAAGGACAAGAAGAAGAATAGCAAAGGAAAACAACAAGCAGGTGAAGATGAAGGAACAACTACTCAAGCCAACTTCCTAAGAGGAAGAGGAGGTGGTAAAGGTAGAGGAAGAGGCAGGAACAACAAAGATGGAGGCAAAGCTTGCTGGATTTGTGGTAAGACAAATCACTTAGCTAATGATTGTTGGCATAATAATCAGAATAATGGTGGATACAATCAAAATTATAATTCAAGAGGAAGAGGTGGCAGAAATCAAAGAGGTAATTACAGAGGTAGAGGTGGAAGGAATTACTTTGGAAGAAATGCAGGTAGAGGATTCCAAAGTCAACAATACAACAACACCTACTACAATTATGCTTCAGACCAAAAGGAAGATTCAACATTGATAATGAATGCAACTTGTGAAAGGCAGAATGAAGATCAAAGAGTCTTCTACATTGACTCAGGGTGTAGCAATCACCTGAGTGGTAACATATCTTTAATGACTGATTTGGAGAGTAAAGTTTTTAATCATGTTGTTCAAACAGGTGACAACACAAAGCACAATGTGAAGTCAATTGGATCAGTGAAGGCCAAGGATGGAAGCACATTATTGAGTAAGGTTTTGTATGTTCCTACAATTCCTAAGAATTTGATAAGTGTAGGACAAATTGTTGAAAAGGGATATGAAGTAAGGTTCACTAATGATGGAGTATATGTGGAAGACCCTAGCCAAGGATATAAACAGATTGTTTCAGGAAAAAAAGAAGGAAGATTATTTACATTGAAGATTCAAGGCAATATTGGTCATGCTATGTTCACATATGGAGGACATAAGATCTCTGAGTTAGATCTTTGGCACAAGAGGCTTGGACATTTCAATGAAAGAGGTATTAAAGATATGGTTAACAATGGTTCAGTGCTTGGATTGCCTAATGTTGCAGGTCAACATATGACATACAAATGTGAGGCATGTCAATTAGGTAAGGCTCATAAACATTCCTATTCAAGCATGGTTTTATGTACTCAGAGAAGCTTGAGTTGGTACACACAGATGTGTGGGGACCATCAAAAGATTTCAGTATAAATGGATCGAGGTATTATGTGATTTATGTTGATGATGCTACTAGGTGGATCACTATCTATGTGATCAAAGATAAGTCAGAAGTGTTTAATACATTTAAGCACTATCATGCATATGCAGAAAGAATTACAGGTCATAAGTTGAAAAGACTAAGGTCAGATGGAGGGGGAGAGTATTTCTCAAATGAGTTCAGTGATTACTTATGGAATGCAGGTATAAAAAGGGAAGTTACTTGCAGGTACTCTCCTCAACAAAATGGTGTTGCAGAAAGGAGAAATAGAACTCTTGTTGAGTTTGCAAGATCCATGATGAAGGAGAAAAATTGCCCTAATTATTTGTGGGCTGAGGCTGTAAATACAGCCACTTACTTGGTCAATAGGCTACCATGTAAAGCCTTGCAGGGTATGACACCATATGAGGTTTGGTGGGGTAAAAGACCTACCTTGGATCATTGCAGAGTATTTGGGTGTGTGGCATATGCATATGTGCCATCACAATTAAGACACAAGTTGGAGCCTAAAGCTGAAAAATATGTTTTCATTGGCTATGATGATAAGCAGATGGGCTATAGATTGTGGAGTCCATCTACAAAACAATTCATGGTTTCTAAAGATGTTACATTTGATGAACAAAGCACTTGGTATGCAGGTACAATCAACATCAATACAGGTGATGAAGAAGAAGTGAGTCAAAGAAAAGGTAAATCAAAAGTTCAGATATTTGATGAGCAAGAGAATAATGAAGTGCAGGTTGAAGTGGAAGAGACACCAAGATTTGATCCTGAATGTGAAGAGCCAGAAACCTCAAGGAGTGGAGAACTCAGAAGGTCATCAAGAAATAGGTGGCAACCTACAAGGTATAGTTATGATACTTCATTTCTAGCCACAAAAGATTATGCTTATATGGTGAATACAGATGAAGACCCTTCTACATATGAAGAGGCAAAAGGTAAGGAAAAATGGGAGAGTGCTATGCAGGAGGAATATGATGCACTATTGGAAAATCAAACTTGGGATTTGGTTCCAAAACCAAATAGTCAGAAGATTATTGGATGCAAGTGGGTCTACAAGACAAAAAGATTTGCAGATGGAAGTGTGTCTAGATACAAAGCTAGACTTGTTGTCAAAGGCTTTGCTCAAACATATGGTATTGATTATGATGAGACCTATAGTCCTGTGGCAAAGATGACAACCATAAGGACACTTATTGCTATTGCTGCATGTAAAGGTTGGAAGCTATGTCAACTTGATGTGAAGAATGCTTTTTTGAATGGTTACATTTCAGATGATGTATTCATGGAGCAACCTCAAGGGTTCAGAGATATAAAGTATCCAGATCATGTGTGTAAGCTCAAGAGAGCTTTGTATGGCTTGAAGCAGGCCCCAAGGGCATGGAACTA
>MU260373.1:72500-200000 GCA_020310875.1 Ceratopteris richardii
TAGGCACGAGTAAAAGGGAGAATTAGAGCTATCAGGCATGGGTGATAGCTGAGTTACGAGGTAGCACCTAGGAATCGAACGTGGAACCTCTAAATGTGGACACCTATTCCCCAACCACTATGCTAACAGTGATTCGATGATGATGTATTAGCCTTTTAATGCTACACATCTATATTAAACCTGCACCTGAGATATCGGTTTTTGAATTCTTTTGAATTCTCCCTATTATGTGCATCCAAACCCGAATCTGTGAGCATTACTTGAGTAAATTTTGAAGCCCACACGTCCAAAGGGAGGCAAGGAGAAACACCTCCCAAAGCCAAAGTAAAGCAACATCAGATTGGAGCAAGGAAGATTGTACTTCCGATTCTAATTTCTTTTCGATCCATAAAAGAAAGCTCTCTTCAAGGTTTTGGAAAGATGTGAGCATGGGTATGAAGGTTGGCTCTTCTTTGCATGGAAAGATTTTTCCGGACAACCTAAGGGTGCAAAATGGCTCTTCTAGAGGATCAATGGAAGGACGTAGCTTGATTGGAAGATAAGTATTTTCCAAGTTGATGTTTTCATTTCAATACTTGCTTTGTTCTATGATTTCATATAGAGTGCATTGCTATTATCATTAAAGTATGGAAGGAATCTTCAATTTTGAAAGCATTGTATGCAATTTAATGAAAGTAAAATAGCAGAGCGTTGAAGTATGGAAATACTTATCAAGCATAGGCATGCATCTATGAGAGAATATTGGTGCATTTCTCCTTTTCAAAGAATGTTTTCATGCACAAAACACATTTTCTTCTTGCTTGAAAAAGATAGTTAATGCTCAAGTTTATGCACATGAATAGTTATATATTTTTTTTTTAAGCTAGCAAGAATGTTTGTGAATGGATGATTGGGAACATGCATTTTCATGCTCCTAAATTTCTTGATTTAAGTTTGGTGCATGAAAGGAGAATGCCAACACATGCATGCACCCACATGCATTTGCATGCAAGAACAAACATTCACATATGCATGATTGTTTGTTAAGTAATAGAATACTTATACTTTACTTAACTCCTTTTTCTAACTCAGCTTAGATAGCTAAGGAAAATAGCAAACTAGGTAGCTGCAACACTCCTGGCTGCCATGCCACTCAAGTAGCTAGTTTGTTTTCCCAAACATGATACCTAGCTATCACAAATTAGGAGTCTTGATTAGGAAAACTAGGCCCATCAAAAATCAAGTGTTCAATTTTCTTGCCTATAGGAATGGCAAGAAAATAGGGTTTCTTAGAAATTTCCATGATGATTCTCAGTTTAGGAGAAAACTTAGAGAATCCTAACAACAACCCTAGATGTAGTCGTCACTTTGGATTTAAGAAATCATGCATCCAAGAAGGTTGATAAAGCATCAAATAAAATCAAATGGAACTTAAATCAGTTCAACTTTCAAGTCCAAAGGATCGTTGATATGTTCCAAATTTGTAAAAAAAAATCATGGAACTTTTGAATTTTTTTCTTTGATTTCATCCTAAAAGAGTGATGAAAATCAAAGAAGTGAATAAACTTTAGCATTACTTGAACTTTAGTGTTCAGTAGTTGGATGCTAGGTTCCATGACTACATCTCTAGTCAAGATGCAAAGTTTTCAAAAAGTATGGAAACTTTATTAAGCACTTTTGAGGAAGAGAAAATTATGCTTGATTTTTTTCAACCTAATTAGGGCTTAAAGAAGAAATCTAATTCAAAGTAATCTTTGGGAATTAAGCTATTTCCTAAAGATAAGATAAATGAGATAGTTTAGTTAACTATTTCTTTAATTGTGAAGATGTATCTTTTGGAAAAACTCTAGATAAAGTTCATTTATTCAAGTCTTCCAAGATGTTGATACATCATCACTTCTAGAAAAGGATCTTGGTGATTCTTAAGTGATAAAAAAGATCATGAAATGTTTGTAGTGTAACTACTAAATATTGATTCAATCTAAAATAAGCTTGTACTTAAAAATCAAAAGTGAATATGATTAAAAGTACTCTAGTAACATCATATGATTGAACTATGATAATAATTTTTCAAACTCCAAAAAGGGAACACATATAAATGAAATTTCCACTTAAAATTTCATCAAGAAGTGGGAAACCATATCCTTAGGTACTCCTTTAGTTTGATACTCATTCAATTGATAAAGCTTTGAGTTTTGTTCAAAAGTAAAGAAAGATCAAAGGAAAAGATTCCAAGATTAATGATTTGCTTAGTATTGTTTGATTCCTTGAAAGGAATCTCAAGATTTTGAAAGAATAATTCCCCCTAGATGTGAGAACAAAAAATTCTTCTAGTATGTTTATTCACCAGTAGTTGCCAAGAAGTCATACAACCACCGGTAGTGGTACTTAAGTCCAATTATTGATATAACCTAAAGGTGTATCAATATTGATAAGATTCTTAACTTTAGAATCTGAAAGGCATTAGCATATGCTTGGACTTATGTGGGGGAAAAGATCTCTAAAATCCCATGGATGAGCAAACAAGCTTTAGACAATTCAAGAGATCTTAATGATAAAGACTAAGTCTTTATTCTAGTTGCAAGGTCAACCAAACTTGATCAAGCTTGGCCATGATTATCCAAGAACTTTCAATTGGAACTACTATGAAGTTTTCCCAAGTATTGGCAATAAAATTCCTTTTGGGAATTATCCACTCAAGTTCCATTTATCCAATGGAAAATTGTGAAAATCAAAAGTTGTTCCAAGTCTGAATAGAGTGAAGAAATTTCAAGAATGTAGTCTACAGTTGTGAAGATGGTACTTAAGTCTATGGATCCTTAAAGGGATTTCTTAAAGGTGAAATCCAAAAGCATGAGCGGATGCGTAGAATTAAGCAATAGAGAGATAAATGATGGTGTATTGGAATCAAAACCTAGAACATTAAGTTAGAGGTAATACCTTGAACTTCAATTGAAGAGATAAGGTACTCTATTAAGATATGTTTGTTAATATATTTAGGTACTGATGTGTGTGAGCACTCTAGGACCGCAGGGGCACTTTTTTCCTTCTTTAGGAGGTTTTTTTCCCTCGGCTTGTATATACGCCTATTGTCCTAATGGGCTACTTATCTTTGTACATTCTCTAGTAATACATTCAGTATTGTGTGTTGTGCTCCAAGCTTCTTCATCTTCCTTGTGTTGTGCGCGTGCTTCCATAGACGTCTAACTCCAACAATTGGTATCAGAGCAGAATGCCACTTCATCTAGGGCATCATCTACACCTCTCCTGTTCTAGTTTCAGATTCGCATGAAATTTGGTGAGCATACACAGGGTGCTTCAAAGATCAAAATAGCTTCACTACGTGGTGTCGAAATCGCGATCTAAGCTCGTTTCGGCCTCCGAATGCACTATCACAGCACTTGTGCAGGCTATTTTGTCTTTTTGTGCCAAAGGTATATACCTGATTTAGTTCTCTAGTATAAACGTCTCAAAGTTCGCTATAGGTTTAGCTGAACTCATCTGGGTATTTCCGTTCAACTTTTTGAGATATAGTCAATTTTTTGCATCAAGGTATTTTAGTCATCGACCATAGCTGAAAGTAGTGATGTATTTCGTATGTTGACTGTTGAGGATAAATTGGATGGTACCAACTACCCGTTGTGGGTTTATATGATGTGACATGTACTGGTTGCAAAAGGAGTGTGGAAAATTATGTAGGGTGTTGAAAAACATCCTATCACACCCTGCTACAACTACAGGTACTAAAGCTGATGCAGAAGGTGTTGAAGATGATGATATTCTGCATATTCTTGTTCGTGTTGCAGTTTTTGCTACACCTACTACAGAGAAATTTATTGGGATGGCAGAGAAATTTATTTTGTGATTAATTGTAGAGTAGGAGTAGCTTCTTTCATTTCAACACTATCTTCTTACTATTCCAATCTTCAAAAGAAAAAAATGCAGGTGCAAGAGAGATGGTGAATGATGGGGTGCTCATGGAGGTTTGAGGGATATTTGGTTTACACATATCATCGGCCCTCCCTGTTGGTAGATGGGATGCAAGAGCTTGTACTCTCATGGCAGGATCGATGTGTTTCAATGCTAGAATAATTGGCAACAGGGGCCATGACAGTGCCCCACAATCAACAATTGAGCTCATATTTTTGTCTTCTACAGTTAAAAGGGAGAATCACCGCTAGGCACGAGTAAAAGGGAGAATTAGAGCTATCAGGCATGGGTGATAGCTGAGTTACGAGGTAGCAACTAGGAATCAAACGTGGAACCTCTAAATGTGGACACCTATTCCCCAACCACTATGCTAACAGTGATTCGATGATGATGTATTAGCCTTTTAATGCTACACATCTATATTAAACATGAACCTGAGATATCGGTTTTTGAATTCTTTTGAATTCTCCCTATTATGTGCATCCAAACCCGAATCTGTGAGCGTTACTTGAGTCAATTTTGAAGCCCACACGTCCAAAGGGAGGCAAGGAGAAACACCTCCCAAAGCCAAAGTAAAGCAACATCAGATTGGAGCAAGGAAGATTGTACTTCCGATTCTAATTTCTTTTCGATCCATAAAAGAAAGCTCTCTTCAAGGTTTTGGAAAGATGTGAGCATGGGTATGAAGGTTGGCTCTTCTTTGCATGGAAAGATTTTTTCGGACAATCTAAGGGTGCAAAATGGCTCTTCTAGAGGATCAATGGAAGGACGTAGCTTAATTGGGAGATAAGTATTTTCCAAGTTGATGTTTTCATCTCAATACTTGCTTTGTTCTATGATTTCATATAGAGTGCATTGCTATTATCATTGAAGTATGGAAGGAATCTTCAATTTTGAAAGCATTGTATGCAATTTAATGAAAGTAAAATAGGAGAGCGTTGAAGTATGGAAATAATTATCAAGCATAGGCATGCATCTATGAGAGAATATTAGCGCATTTCTCCTTTTCAAAGAATGTTTTCATGCACAAAACACATTTTCTTCTTGCTTGAAAAAGATAGTTAATGCTCAAGTTTATGCACATGAATAGTTATATATTTTTTTAAAAGCTAGCAAGAATGTTTGTGAATGGATGATTGGGAACATGCATTTTCATGCTCCTAAATTTCTTGATTTAAGTTTGGTGCATGAAAGGAGAATGCCAACACATGCATGCACCCACATGCATTTGCATGCAAGAACAAACATTCACATATGCATGATTGTTTGTTAAGTAATAGAATACTTATACTTTACTTAACTCCTTTTTCTAACTCAGCTTAGATAGCTAAGGAAAATAGCAAACTAGGTAGCTGCAACGCTCCTGGCTGCCATGCCACTCAAGTAGCTAGTTTGTTTTCCCAAACATGATACCTAGGTATCACAAATTAGGAGTCTTGATTAGGAAAAATAGGCCCATCAAAAATCAAGTGTTCAATTTTCTTGCCTATAGGAATGGCAAGAAAATAGGGTTTCTTAGAAATTTCCATGATGATTCTCAGTTTAGGAGAAAACTTAGAGAATCCTAACAACAACCCTAGATGTAGTCGTCACTTTGGATTTAAGAAATCATGCATCCAAGTAGGTTGATAAAGCATCAAATAAAATCAAATGGAACTTAAATCAGTTCAACTTTCAAGTCCAAAGGATCGTTGATATGTTCCAAATTTGTAAAAAAAAAATCATGGAACTTTTGAATTCTTTTCTTTGATTTCATCCTAAAAGAGTGATGAAAATCAAAGAAGTGAATAAACTTTAGCATTACTTGAACTTTAGTGTTTAGTAGTTGGATGCTAGGTTCCATGACTACATCTCTAGTCAAGATGCAAAGTTTTCAAAAAGTATGGAAACTTTATTAAGCACTTTTGAGGAAGAGAAAATTATGCTTGATTTTGTTCAACCTAATTAGGGCTTAAAGAAGAAATCTAATTCAAAGTAATCTTTGGGAATTAAGCTATTTCCTAAAGATAAGATAAATGAGATAGTTTAGTTAACTATTTCTTTAATTGTGAAGATGTATCTTTTGGAAAAACTCTAGATAAAGTTCATTTATTCAAGTCTTCCAAGATGTTGATACATCATCACTTCTAGAAAAGGATCTTGGTGATTCTTAAGTGATAAAAAAGATCATGAAATGTTTGTAGTGTAACTACTAAACATTGATTCAATCTAAAAGAAGCTTGTACTTAAAAATCAAAAGTGAATATGATTAAAAGTACTCTAGTAACATCATATGATTGAACTATGATAATAATTTTTCAAACTCCAAAAAGGGAACACATATAAATGAAATTTCCACTTAAAATTTCATCAAGAAGTGGGAAACCATATCCTTAGGTACTCCTTTAGTTTGATACTCATTCAATTGATAAAGCTTTGAGTTTTGTTCAAAAGTAAAGAGAGATCAAAGGAAAAGATTCCAAGATTAATGATTTGCTTAGTATTGTTTGATTCCTTGAAAGGAATCTCAAGATTTTGAAAGAATAATTCCCCCTAGATTTGAGAACAAAAAATTATTCTAGTATGTTTATTCACCAGTAGTTGCCAAGAAGTCATACAACCACCGTAGTGGTACTTAAGTCCAATTATTGATATAACCTAAAGGTTTATATGCTTGGACTTATGTGGGGGAAAAGATCTCTAAAATCCCATGGATGAGCAAACAAGCTCTAGACAATTCAACAGATCTTAATGATAAAGACTAAGTCTTTATTCTAGTTGCAAGGTCAACCAAACTTGATCAAGCTTGGCCATGATTATCCAAGAACTTGCAATTGGAACTACTATGAAGTTTTCCCAAGTATTGGCAATAAAATTCCTTTTGGGAATTATCCACTCAAGTTCCATTTATCCAATGGAAAATTGTGAAAATCAAAAGTTGTTCCAAGTCTGAATAGAGTGAAGAAATTTCAAGAATGTAGTCTACAGTTGTGAAGATGGTACTTAAGTCTATGGATCCTTAAAGGGATTTCTTAAAGGTGAAATCCAAAAGCATGAGCGGATGCTTAGAATTAAGCAATAGAGAGATAAATGATGGTGTATTCGAATCAAAACCTAGAACATTAAGTTAGAGGTAATACCTTGAACTTCAATTGAAGAGATAAGGTACTCTATTAAGATATGTTTGTTAATATATTTAGGTACTGATGTGTGTGAACACTCTAGGACCGTGGGGGCACTTTTTTCCTTCTTTAGGAGGTTTTTTTCCCTCGGCTTGTATATACGCCTATTGTCCTAATGGGCTACTTATCTTTGTACATTCTCTAGTAATACATTCAGTATTGTGTGTTGTGCGCCAAGCTTCTTCATCTTCCTTGTGTTGTGCGCGTGCTTCCATAGACGTCTAACTCCAACAATTGGTATCAGAGCAGAATGCCACTTCATCTAGGGCATCATCTACACCTCTCCTGTTGTAGTTTCAGATTCGCATGAAATTTGGTGAGCATACACAGGGTGCTTCAAAGATCAAAATAGCTTCACTGCGTGGTGTCGAAATCGCGATCTGAGCTCGTTTCGGCCTCCGAATGCACTATCACAGCACTTGTGCAGGCTATTTTGTCTTTTTGTGCCAAAGGTATATACCTGATTTAGTTCTCTAGTATAAACGTCTCAAAGTTCGCTATAGGTTTAGCTGAACTCATCTGGGTATTTCTATTCAACTTTTTGAGATATAGTCAATTTTTTGCATCAAGGTATTTTAGTCATCGACCATAGCTGAAAGTAGTGATGCATTTCGTATGTTGACTGTTGAGGATAAATTGGATGGTACCAACTACCCGTTGTGGGCTTATATGATGTGACATGTACTGGTTGCAAAAGGAGTGTGGAAAATTATGTAGGGTGTTGAAAAACATCCTATCACACCCTGCTACAACTACAGGTACTAAAGCCGATGCAGAAGGTGTTGAAGATGATGATATTCTGCATATTCTTGTTCGTGTTGCAGTTTTTGCTACACCTACTGCAGAGAAATTTATTGGGATGGCAGAGATGCCCAAGCACATGGATTGATAGCTTTGTCTATCAAATATGCCACTATTCCTCACATTCACTCTTGCAGAACAGCTAAGGATGCTTGTGATACACTTACCACATTCTACCAAGCTAGGAATGAGACTCATGTTGTTTACCTCCAAAAACAATTGGAGAGTGAGCACATGAATGAAGGTGATTCTATGGATAGTTTTCTAACAAAGATCAAAGACTTGAAGGAACAATCGATTTCTCCTCATGAGGTTATACTAGATAGCTCACTTGTGTACACTATTTTGAATGGTCTTCCTGATTCATATCAGAGTTTTGCTTCTACTCTTTGGTTGATGATGAAAGGCGATCCAAATGCCTTTTCATTTGAGGAGTTAGTCTCTATTCTGTTGTATGAATATCATGATGGGGGATGACTCTAACACCCCCAATGCAAAAATGGAAGATGGGCGCCCTACACTAGGTCCACAAGTAGTGATATATGCTCACTATTCTAAACTTTTCTCTGCAATAGAGACTTAAAATGAAATTTTGCAGACTTGTAGTAGACTATAAGAGCTACCCAAACAGCTTTAAATCATCCCAAATGGATATTCTAGCTGGGAGAACCACCCTCAGCAAAACAAGCTACCTGCTTGCAACACTCTCTACCTATGTGCAGATATATACCTTCACAAAGTTGACAATTTCTCATAACTCACTCATCCAAATAACTTGAAACTTTGGCAAAGTTCAGGGCAAAATATGAGAGACGAAATGAAGCTTTAAATCAATGAAAATTAATACAATGAGAGAGCAAACAATGCTCTACAATCTGGTATAATCAGATTTGGAAAAGCCTAACTACACCTTTAGATAGAGCGGAGAAAAATAATGAGAAAATGAGGTAAGCAAGCAAGGGGGATGCTTGCTGGAATTTATGACTTCACTAAACTAATTGGGAAACTCGTGGAATGCATACAACTCAAGAAACAAAGTGGTAATTATGCTTATATAGACTTTTACTTTTCCTACAATCTAGCTAAACACCCACCAATCAGTTTAGGTGCACGTTTTGGTGGCTGATTTGATGAGATTTGAATTTGATTGAGTTTGGTGGAGCTTCTAACTTTATTCCACGACTTTAAGTCCTCCTGTTTGAATGTTCCACTTGCAAAACTTGTGGCTGAGCCTTTTTGCATGATTGAGGCTTGATTTTCAACACTCCCCCTCAAGTCTCAATGCCTAGGTCCTTCATTCCAATGCATGCCTTGAAGTGTTGTAGCTTTACTCCATCCAATGCTTTGGTAAACATATCTGTATATTGGTCCTTTGTATTGACATGCTCCACCTTGATATCCTTTGACATGATCTTCTCTCGAATAAAGTGGTAAGGATATTTCTCCCTTTTGCATATATCACATCTCCTCTTAAACCTTTCAGCATCCATATGCATGATTGGCCACCATAAACATGCAAACATGGTTCTTTCTAAGGAAAAGTATCCTCTTGTTGCACATGAGTGTGCAACTTCTAATAGAAATAAATATTTCAATTCATGGGACCAACTGCGATGGAAATTTTCTTTCCCCAATTATACAATTGATGTCAATTAGTGTATATCCCTTTGCAATTTCCTCAAAATATCATTGATATTTTTGAAACATGTCTATAGGTACCTTGCCTATTTTTTGAGGAATTAAACAATGGGTAGAATCCACTATCCATTGGAAGTTATTCTAAAAAGGGTAGCATTTTCATTATGTTGCTTGAGTTTAAACTCTTTGCACTATCTTACAAAACTTGCTACATACTTCTCCATAGTTTGGCAATGTACACCATCTCTTTTTAAAATATGCGAAGCGCGAGAACTAGGGTAATGAGATCCCAAAATTCTTTTATGAGCTTTGCTTCTTACACACAACCATATAAGATGCCTTGGTTATCCCTATGATCGAGAAATCCTACATTGATCTACAATGAGAAACTCCGCAGAACAATATAATATGCCTTGGTTATCCCTATGATCGAGAGATCCTACATTGATCTGCAATTGCGTGCTTCTTGGATTCTTCTTGGAAAAGTTTTCACTTTGGGATGACTTGGAACAAACGTGAGCGCATGAACTAGAGGTTCAACCCACTTTTTTAACACTTCCAGATTGAAGAGATATTGATCGAGGATATCATGATTGACTAGAGTTTTAGCTTCTCCATTGGTCATCTAGATAGACGGTCCAATGGAACATGTGCCTTATCTTCCTTGACTACCACTTCAAAGTTATATTCCATGAGTAGCAAGGACCATCTAACTAGGCATCCCGTAGCACATGGTTTGTTCACCAAATACAAGATTCTGACTTTGTTAGATGTAACTTAGTGTCTAAACTTTTTCATTGAATAAACCATTCCTAGTCCTTCTCATTCTATCATGGTAATTTTTTTCTCAATGCTATTTATTTGACGAGTGGCATATGCAATACGGAAATCCATTTTACCATCATCAACCGATTGGGCTAAGGTACATCCTGTTGCATAATGTGAAGCATCCACATGCATATGGAATGGCTTATTCGAATTCGATAATCTAAGTCATGGTGCTCACATCAAGCCTCTTTTGAAGGCTCAAAAGGATTTTTCACATTATTTTGTCCACTCAAAGTGATTGATAACTGAATATAGGTTTCTAGCAGATCTTCTATCACTTTGATTTTCTCAACATCTGTTGAGATGCCACGTTATAAGATGAGATGCCCAAGGATTTTACCGTGGCCCACCATAAACACACACTTAACTGGATTCCTCATAAACACACACTTCACTGGATTCATACATACTTTATAATCCTAGATTTGTCCAAGATTAGGTATGTGTTGCTCACGTACCTTTGAATGTGCAATTGAGTTTCTTTTTAATTGAGATGTCCGTTAGGGGAGTACTTGTCCCTAATCGCTTTGCATGGAATGAATAGGTTCCTCCAAGTTGTGCTAGCAAGGATGCAAGAAATGGCATGCACACGCTCATGTAACAAATTTCCGGAAGACACACTTAGCTTTGAGCAAATGTGATCACTCCCACACCCATCCGTTCTTAAGTTGAATCCATACACATGAAGACCACCACAAACCACACATGGACATAGGATTACAGCAAATATCACTTCATCCCTTCCAAGTAGAGGTCAAGGGAGCTCAAATACAAAAGATGAGGGAAATACAAAAAGACGTGTGGTCAAAGGACACATGTGCCAAATCAAAGGAAAACGTAAAGGATATGCAAATAAATCAAAAGTGGATCCTCAAGATACAAAAGTGAGGATACATCAAGTAGGAAAAAGAAACATATCCTTCTAAATGCAAAAAAGAATGTTTTTTCTAAAAAACAAGTGTCGAAAAGGTAAGAGGTGGGTTTTATGTAGAAATATACAAAGAGTGCTAAGAGGTAGTTTCTATGGGGAAACTCATACATAGAGGGGTTTTTGGAGCCACCACCAAGGCCCCAACATCTTTAAGGGTACCGCCACCATAGCTATCCATGCACTTGCTTTATGTATCACTCAAAACTCTCTCCCCGTCCTAGGTTTTGGCTTCCTTGACAAAGCCAAGGGAAAGAAAGAAGGTTGAAAGAACGTCATTGGAGTGCCAAAAAGCTATAAGTAAGATGTAGCTAGAGACTCAGGCATAAGAATTGCCTCTCATGATCAGTTTAGTCCCGAAAAATAGCACCTCACTTTTTTTTAATGTCTCTTGTGTGGGTCCAAACACAATTCCACAAGTGGGCAATCATCATATCCACAAAAGAGAGTTTCATACATGATAAAACCTACAAAAACACAAAGGAAAACAATCCATGATCTTTTTAAAATGGAAGGGAATGGATCAGCCTGCACTTGGCTCTTCAAAACTTTAAAATAAGCATTTAGCCCAAGCAAGGATTTCAAGGAATTGTAGCATATGCCCCTAGAAACATAGAATACAAGCAAAACAAGGGAAACATGAGTACCAAATGAGAATGCACCTTGTGAGAATAAGTGGTACTCTTTGATTACCAAATAAATCCTTGAACGACATGAAAATATCTCTCTCCTACTGAAATGGAATCTCCGAATAAACATGATGCCAACTCCCCCAAATGATGAGCCTAAAGTGCTCTCATAGACACACATACAAAATCCTCTTTCCAATGAAATGTGTGTGCAAACGCCCCCCACATACAAAATCCTCCTTCCAATGAAATGTGTGTGCAAACGCCCCCCAAACATGAGTCCAAATAGAGTCTAAAATGCCTCTTCTAATCATAGGTAGGCACAAATGAAGTAAACATGAATGGTTCACAATCTAATCATGAAGTGCAAGGAAACATGTCCTAGATCATTAATAATTTTGCACATCAAGAGTAAAGAGCTAGAAGAAAAGACTCTCGTGATGAAGTTTCAAAAGCTCCCAAATATAAAGCCTCATGTGTGTTATGCAATTCCCCCCATGGTATAAATATTTTGGTAATATATTTCTCAACACTCAAAGAGCTCTCTATTAATGAATTCTTAAGAGCTTGCCAAGGTCTAATCCTTCCATTTCATGAGTGGATGACTTGAGTGAGGCCAATGGGTGCCTTCAAGCTCTCATCAACCTATGCAAGCCCTAATAAGATCAATCATAAAGAAGTGCTAAAGGAGAGATCTTACAATAGATCATGTGCATCTAAGACACCCTAATGCATGGTGGTGTAATGCTCTTCTAAATAATTATCACTTGGTTCTTTTTAGGTTTTTAATATGGACATTAGAGAGCCAACTATGTGTGCAGCTAATCTTTATTTATCTCAATGGAATGCATGAGTGACCCTTTCCTAATCTCACAAACTATGAAACCAAGCCCCCAAATACTAGGCCTGTCCTTATCATCCAGGGATGCATATGACATGAGATTCCATCACCCAAAGCTAGATATAACATAAATCCAATCATGAAATAAATAGAGCTCACAAGAATAGAGAAAGAGCAATGAAAAGCATCAGATTTATAAGCCTCCCCGAGGCCTTCAAAAACAACTGTGTGTCCATGTAATCACGTTCCTCAACTTCGAATAATTAGATGTACTCCTTCTCATCCCAAAAGTTATGCTCTAGGTGATGGCACATGAGCTCTCAAGGGGTCGTTGGACACAATCTCACAAGGGTAGTCACAAAACCACACCCCACGGGCAACTTCTTGAAGCTTGGACCCTAGAAGAGGTCTTCAAAATCTGTTAACAACTGACAAAATCTATTAACAACTGATAAAGAGGTCTTCAAAATCTGTTAACAACTGACAAAGAGCACATATAGAAGGTTCAAGAAGCATTTGTAGCTTGACTGAAACATGAAGTGCATGGATACACTTAAGCAGCTTCAAGAAAGGCAAATGAGAAGTTCAAAAAGTGAGAAGAAAAGAATGAGCATTTCTTTCAGATTTTTTGTCGCTAAATGCAAACTGATAGAGAAGCTACCGTACGTCTATGAGAGAAGAATGGAAGAGAGAATAGTGGAAATAGTTGCATGAGCAACTTCAAGTGGTTGCAACCTCTTCCAATTCCTTGTAACTAGATGAGAATGAGCATCAAGGAAATCCTTGAAGGGAGTGTTTGATAACAAATCATGCAGACCCAAAACAAGGTGCATGAGATGAACAAGGAAGAGAGAAGGTGACAGAAGTTAACCCTCAATCTCCAATGCGTGTCAAAAATGGTTGTACATCACCATCTAGAACACACTTTTTCCCATAGCCTTACTACACTATGGGCAAGGTTTGGAACATCCCAAAGTGCGAGTTTGAACACCACAAGTTTCCAACCCACATCAACAAGCCCACACCACGCTCCATATATCTAGCCCCCCTTTTGCGGTAGCATATGGCACTAAATCTCGAAACCAATTTTTCCCTTCCTATTTGAGACTTGTTTCAGGTTCCATCTTGGGGTATGTGCATAGATTAGGGAAGAAGCACCATGAATCCTTTTGAAAATGTGACACCAGCCCAAGTCCCAGACGTGGGTGTCAAGGATGTGTGTCAAGGTCAGTCCCCAACTCATGTCCTTTGAAATGTTCATCATGCAGCAAGTAACCTTTTAACATGGTAGTATTTTAGTATTGACAAAAGAACATGGGAATGGGAGATTAGAAGAATATGAGAAATGATTCTCCGTAGCTCTTTGTATATGCTGGATCGTTATGTCATATTCTAATGATCATGAGAGTACAAAGAGGAGAAGTTATTTTGTGAGAGGAAATCACATAGGAATGCGTAAGAGGGTCAACACAAGGTATTAAGTTTTCTTAAGCATGGTCCTAAATCTACATCCATGAGGCCAGCCAACTATAAAAGAACTCGTGTGGGTAAGTGATTTTGAATGTGAAGTTCCACCATTGCCTCCGGGGTGAGCGTCCCTTCGGAGATGATCTTGGGGAGCAAGGCTCGACCCCGAAGCAACAGAGGGGGAGCAATGGATGCTTAACCCAATTGTCAGGAAGGCACTCAGCTGGTCGGATCAATGTGTATATGTTTATGTGTATGTGTATATGTGTATGTGTATATGCATGTGTATGTGTGTATCCATGTATGTGTATGTGTATACATGTGTATGCATATGTTTATGTGTATGTGTATATGTGTATATGTGTATGTGTGTATCCATGTATGTGTATATGTGTATGTGTATGTGTATGTGTATGTGTGTGTGTGTATGTATATGTGTGTCTATGTGTATGTGTGTGTATGTGTGTGTGTATGTGTGCATGTGTATGTGTGCATGTGTATGTGTGCATGTGTATGTGTATATAGACATATATGTGAGTGTATGTGTGTGTATATGTGTGAGGGTGTGTACGTGTATGTGTGCGTGCATGTGTATGTATATGTGTGTATGTGACTGATGTGTGTGTGTATATGTGTATGGGTGCATGTATGTGTGTGTATGCATATGTGTGTATGTGTATATGTGTTTATGCATGTGTGTATGTATGTATGCATATGCATGTGTGTATGTATGTATGTGTATGTATGTATGCATATGCATGTGTATAAATGCATTTTGTATACATGTGAGCGTATATGTGTGTGTGTCTATGTGTGTATGTATCTATGTGTGTATGTGTCTGTATGCATATGTGTATGTGTGTATGTGTGTATGTGTCTGTATGCATATGTGTGTGTATGTATATGCGCATGTATGCATGTCTGTATATATTCATGCATATGCATGTGTGTATATATGTATGTATGTATGTATGTATGTATGCATAAGTATGTGTATATGCATGTGTGTATATGCATGTGTATGTATGTATGCATATGTATGTGTAGACATGTATGTGTATGTATGCATGTGAGTGTATCTATGCGTATGTTTGTGTGTATCTATATGTGTGTATAGGTATATGTGTGTGTATGAGTGTGTATGTGTTTGTATGTACATGTGTTTGTATATATATGTGTATGTATGTGTATGTGTATGTGTGTATGCAGGTGTATGTGTGTGTATGTGTATGTGTATGTATGTATGTGTATGTGTATGCGTGTATCTATGTGTATGTATATGTGTGTATGCATGTGTGTATCTATACATGCATATGCATGTGTATGCATATGTGTGTGTATGTGAATATGTATGTATATGTGAATTTATGTGTATGCACGTGTTTGTATGTATGCACACGATTGTATGTGTGTATATGTGTATGTGCATGTGTGTTGAGCCCATAAAAGTCATATTGGTAAAAGTCAACTATAATCAAAGTCAACCATGGTCAAAGTCAACAAGGTCAAGGTCAAAGTCAACAGGGGTAAAATCAAAGTGTTCGAAGTGCAGGTGTCAAGGTGCACAGGTAGTGCACAAGTAATTGTCCACAAAGGGTGAATTGGAGAAAGTGGTTGCCGGTTGCAGAGGTATTTCTTCTAGTATGTTTATTCACCAGTAGTTGCCAAGAAGTCATACAACCACCGGTAGTGGTACTTAAGTCCAATTATTGATATAACCTAAAGGTGTATCAATATTGATAAGATTCTTAACTTTAGAATCTGAAAGGCATTAGCATATGCTTGGACTTATGTGGGGGAAAAGATCTCTAAAACCCCATGGATGAGCAAACAAGCTTTAGACAATTCAAGAGATCTTAATGATAAAGACTAAGTCTTTATTCTAGTTGGAAGGTCAACCAAACTTGATCAAGCTTGGCCATGATTATCCAAGAACTTGCAATTGGAACTACTATGAAGTTTTCCCAAGTATTGGCAATAAAATTCCTTTTGGGAATTATCCACTCAAGTTCCATTTATCCAATGGAAAATTGTGAAAATCAAAAGTTGTTCCAAGTCTGAATAGAGTGAAGAAATTTCAAGAATGTAGTCTACAGTTGTGAAGATGGTACTTAAGTCTATGGATCCTTAAAGGGATTTCTTAAAGGTGAAATCCAAAAGCATGAGCGGATGCTTAGAATTAAGCAATAGAGAGATAAATGATGGTGTATTGGAATCAAAACCTAGAACATTAAGTTAGAGGTAATACCTTGAACTTCAATTGAAGAGATAAGGTACTCTATTAAGATATGTTTGTTAATATATTTAGGTACTGATGTGTGTGAACACTCTAGGACCGCGGGGCACTTTTTTCCTTCTTTAGGAGGTTTTTTTCCCTCGGCTTGTATATACGCCTATTGTCCTAATGGGCTACTTATCTTTGTACATTCTCTAATAATACATTCAGTATTGTGTGTTGTGCTCCAAGCTTCTTCATCTTCCTTGTGTTGTGTGCGTGCTTCCATAGACGTCTAACTTCAACAATTGGTATCAGAGCAGAATGCCACTTCATCTAGGGCATCATCTACACCTCTCATGTTGTAGTTTCAGATTCGCATGAAATTTGGTGAGCATACACAGGGTGCTTCAAAGATCAAAATAGCTTCACTGCGTAGTACCGAAATCGCGATCTGAGCTCGTTTCGGCCTCCGAATGCACTATCACAGCACTTGTGCAGGCTATTTTGTCTTTTTGTGCCAAAGGTATATACCTGATTTAGTTCTCTAGTATAAACGTCTCAAAGTTCGCTATAGGTTTAGCTGAACTCATCTGGGTATTTCTGTTCAACTTTTTGAGATATAGTCAATTTTTTGCATCAAGGTATTTTAGTCATCGACCATAGCTGAAAGTAGTGATGTATTTCGTATGTTGACTGTTGAGGATAAATTGGATGGTACCAACTACCCATTGTGGGGTTATATGATGTGACATGTACTGGTTGCAAAAGGAGTGTGGAAAATTATGTAGGGTGTTGAAAAACATCCTATCACACCCTACTACAACTACAGGTACTAAAGCTGATGCAGAAGGTGTTGAAGATGATGATATTCTGCATATTCTTGTTCGTGTTGCAGTTTTTGCTACACCTACTGCAGAGAAATTTATTGGGATAGCAGAGATGCCCAAGCACATGGATTGATAGCTTTGTCTATCAAATGTGCCACTATTCCTCACATTCACTCTTGCAGAACAGCTAAGGATGCTTGGGATACACTTACCACATTCTACCAAGCTAGGAGTGAGACTCATGTTGTTTACCTCCAAAAACAATTGGAGAGTGAGCACATGAATGAAGGTGATTCTATGGATAGTTTTCTAACAAAGATCAAAGACTTGAAGGAACAATCGATTTCTCCTCATGAGGTTATACTAGATAGCTCACTTGTGTACACTATTTTGAATGGTCTTCCTGATTCATATCAGAGTTTTGCTTCTACTCTTTGGTTGATGATGAAAGGCGATCCAAATGCCTTTTCATTTGAGGAGTTAGTCTCTATTCTGTTGTATGAATATCATGATGGGGGATGACTCTAACACCCCCAATGCAAAAATGGAAGATGGGTGCCCTACACTAGGTCCACAAGTAGTGATATATGCTCACTGTTCTAAACTTTTCTCTGCAATAGAGACTTAAAATGAAATTTTGCAGACTTGTAGTAGACTATAAGAGCTACCCAAACAGCTTTAAATCATCCCAAATGGATATTCTAGCTGGGAGAACCACCCTCAGCAAAACAAGCTACCTGCTTGCAACACTCTCTACCTATGTGCAGATATATACCTTCACAAAGTTGACAATTTCTCATAACTCACTCATCCAAATAACTTGAAACTTTGGCAAAGTTCAGGGCAAAATATGAGAGACGAAATGAAGCTTTAAATCAATGAAAATTAATACAATGAGAGAGCAAACAATGCTCTACAATCTGGTATAATCAGATTTGGAAAAGCCTAACTACACCTATGTGTGTCTATGTGTATGTGTGTGTATGTGTATGTGTATGTATGTGTATGTATGTGTATGTGTGTCTATGTGTATATGTGTGTCTATGTGTATGTGTGTGTATGTCTGTGTGTATGTGTGCATGTGTATGTGTATATAGACATATATGTGAGTGTATGTGTGTGTATATGTGTGAGTGTGTGTACGTGTATGTGTGCGTGCATGTGTATGTATATGTGTGTATGTGACTGATGTGTGTGTGTATATGTGTATGGGTGCATGTATGTGTGTGTATGCATATGTGTGTATGTGTATATGTGTTTATGCATGTGTGTATGTATGTATGCATATGCATGTGTGTATGTATGTATGTGTATGTATGTATGCATATGCATGTGTATAAATGCATTTTGTATACATGTGAGCGTATATGTGTGTGTGTCTATGTGTGTATGTATCTATGTGTGTATGTGTATGTGTGTCTACGTGTGTGTATATATGCGTTTGTATGTGTATGTGTATGTGTGTGTGCATGTATATGTGTGTATGTGTGCATGTGTATTTATATGTGTGTATGTGTGTGTATGTGTACATATGTATGTGTCTGTATGCATATGTGTGTGTATGTATATGCGCATGTATGCATGTCTGTATATATTCATGCATATGCATGTGTGTATATATGTATGTATGTATGTATGTATGTATGCATAAGTATGTGTATATGCATGTGTGTATATGCATGTGTATGTATGTATGCATATGTATGTGTAGACATGTATGTGTATGTATGCATGTGAGTGTATCTATGCGTATGTTTGTGTGTATCTATATGTGTGTATAGGTATATGTGTGTGTATGAGTGTGTATGTGTTTGTATGTACATGTGTTTGTATATATATGTGTATGTATGTGTATGTGTATGTGTGTATGCAGGTGTATGTGTGTGTATGTGTATGTGTATGTATGTATGTGTATGTGTATGCATGTATCTATGTGTATGTATATGTGTGTATGCATGTGTGTATCTATACATGCATATGCATGTGTATGCATATGTGTGTGTATGTGAATATGTATGTATATGTGAATTTATGTGTATGCACGTGTTTGTATGTATGCACACGATTGTATGTGTGTATATGTGTATGTGCATGTGTGTTGAGCCCATAAAAGTCATATTGGTAAAAGTCAACTACAATCAAAGTCAACCATGGTCAAAGTCAACAAGGTCAAGGTCAAAGTCAACAAGGGTAAAATCAAAGTGTTCGAAGTGCAGGTGTCAAGGTGCACAGGTAGTGCACAAGTAATTGTCCACAAAGGGTGAATTGGAGAAAGTGGTTGCCGGTTGCAGAGGTATTTCTTCTAGTATGTTTATTCACCAGTAGTTGCCAAGAAGTCATACAACCACCGGTAGTGGTACTTAAGTGGAATTATTGATATAACCTAAAGGTGTATCAATATTGATAAGATTCTTAACTTTAGAATCTGAAAGGCATTAGCATATGCTTGGACTTATGTGGGGGAAAAGATCTCTAAAATCCCATGGATGAGCAAACAAGCTTTAGACAATTCAAGAGATCTTAATGATAAAGACTAAGTCTTTATTCTAGTTGGAAGGTCAACCAAACTTGATCAAGCTTGGCCATGATTATCCAAGAACTTGCAATTGGAACTACTATGAAGTTTTCCCAAGTATTGGCAATAAAATTCCTTTTGGGAATTATCCACTCAAGTTCCATTTATCCAATGGAAAATTGTGAAAATCAAAAGTTGTTCCAAGTCTGAATAGAGTGAAGAAATTTCAAGAATGTAGTCTACAGTTGTGAAGATGGTACTTAAGTCTATGGATCCTTAAAGGGATTTCTTAAAGGTGAAATCCAAAAGCATGAGCGGATGCTTAGAATTAAGCAATAGAGAGATAAATGATGGTGTATTGGAATCAAAACCTAGAACATTAAGTTAGAGGTAATACCTTGAACTTCAATTGAAGAGATAAGGTACTCTATTAAGATATGTTTGTTAATATATTTAGGTACTGATGTGTGTGAACACTCTAGGACCGCGGGGCACTTTTTTCCTTCTTTAGGAGGTTTTTTTCCCTCGGCTTGTATATACGCCTATTGTCCTAATGGGCTACTTATCTTTGTACATTCTCTAGTAATACATTCAGTATTGTGTGTTGTGCTCCAAGCTTCTTCATCTTCCTTGTGTTGTGTGCGTGCTTCCATAGACGTCTAACTTCAACAATTGGTATCAGAGCAGAATGCCACTTCATCTAGGGCATCATCTACACCTCTCATGTTGTAGTTTCAGATTCGCATGAAATTTGGTGAGCATACACAGGGTGCTTCAAAGATCAAAATAGTTTCACTACGTAGTATCGAAATCGCGATCTGAGCTCGTTTCGGCCTCCGAATGCACTATCACAGCACTTGTGCAGGCTATTTTGTCTTTTTGTGCCAAAGGTATATACCTGATTTATTTCTCTAGTATAAACGTCTCAAAGTTCGCTATAGGTTTAGCTGAACTCATCTGGGTATTTCTGTTCAACTTTTTGAGATATAGTCAATATTTTTCATCAAGGTATTTTAGTCATCGACCATAGCTGAAAGTAGTGATGTATTTCGTATGTTGACTGTTGAGGATAAATTGGATGGTACCAACTACCCGTTGTGGGGTTATATGATGTGACATGTACTGGTTGTAAAAGGAGTGTGGAAAATTATGTAGGGTGTTGAAAAACATCCTATCACACCCTACTACAACTACAGGTACTAAAGTTGATGCAGAAGGTGTTGAAGATGATGATATTCTGCATATTCTTGTTCGTGTCACAGTTTTTGCTACACCTACTGCAGAGAAATTTATTGGGATAGCAGAGATGCCCAAGCACATGGATTGATAGCTTTGTCTATCAAATGTGCCACTATTCCTCACATTCACTCTTGCAGAACAGCTAAGAATGCTTGGGATACACTTACCACATTCTACCAAGCTAGGAGTGAGACTCATGTTGTTTACCTCCAAAAACAATTGGAGAGTGAGCACATGAATGAAGGTGATTCTATGGATAGTTTTCTAACAAAGATCAAAGACTTGAAGGAACAATCGATTTCTCCTCATGAGGTTATACTAGATAGCTCACTTGTGTACACTATTTTGAATGGTCTTCCTGATTCATATCAGAGTTTTGCTTCTACTCTTTGGTTGATGATGAAAGACGATCCAAATGCCTTTTCATTTGAGGAGTTAGTCTCTATTCTGTTGTATGAATATCATGATGGGGGATGACTCTAACACCCCCAATGCAAAAATGGAAGATGGGTGCCCTACACTAGGTCCACAAGTAGTGATATATGCTCACTGTTCTAAACTTTTCTCTGCAATAGAGACTTAAAATGAAATTTTGCAGACTTGTAGTAGGCTATAAGAGCTACCCAAACAGCTTTAAATCATCCCAAATGGATATTCTAGCTGGGAGAACCACCCTCAGCAAAACAAGCTACCTGCTTGCAACAATCGATTTCTCCTCATGAGGTTATACTAGATAGCTCACTTGTGTACACTATTTTGAATGGTCTTCCTGATTCATATCAGAGTTTTGCTTCTACTCTTTGGTTGATGATGAAAGGCAATCCAAATGCCTTTTCATTTGAGGAGTTAGTCTCTATTCTGTTGTACATATGTATGTGTCTGTATGCATATGTGTGTGTATGTATATGCGCATGTATGCATGTCTGTATATATTCATGCATATGCATGTGTGTATATATGTATGTATGTATGTATGTATGTATGCATAAGTATGTGTATATGCATGTGTGTATATGCATGTGTATGTATGTATGCATATGTATGTGTAGACATGTATGTGTATGTATGCATGTGAGTGTATCTATGCGTATGTTTGTGTGTATCTATATGTGTGTATAGGTATATGTGTGTGTATGAGTGTGTATGTGTTTGTATGTACATGTGTTTGTATATATATGTGTATGTATGTGTATGTGTATGTGTGTATGCAGGTGTATGTGTGTGTATGTGTATGTATGTGTATGTGTATGCGTGTATCTATGTGTATGTATATGTGTGTATGCATGTGTGTATCTATACATGCATATGCATGTGTATGCATATGTGTGTGTATGTGAATATGTATGTATATGTGAATTTATGTGTATGCACGTGTTTGTATGTATGCACACGATTGTATGTGTGTATATGTGTATGTGCATGTGTGTTGAGCCCATAAAAGTCATATTGGTAAAAGTCAACTACAATCAAAGTCAACCATGGTCAAAGTCAACAAGGTCAAGGTCAAAGTCAACAAGGGTAAAATCAAAGTGTTCGAAGTGCAGGTGTCAAGGTGCACAGGTAGTGCACAAGTAATTGTCCACAAAGGGTGAATTGGAGAAAGTGGTTGCCAGTTGCAGAGGTATTTCTCTAATTTCCCTAAGGTTCAAAGTGTTTTTAAAGTGTTTTGGAAGGTTCAGGTGAACCCTCTCTTAAGTGCACAAGTGAAGACTTAAAAGGAAAACGTGAAGGTATGTGAAGCGGCAACGTACGCAGAAGTGAAAGCATGGCCCCCAACTAAAATTTATGTTTTATGCTAAAGTCACTACAGGACAAAACATGGATTTGTTGGTTGCCCAATTGTGAAGACAATCTTGGGACATCAAAGTGAGCACCAAGATACTCTTGCAGTTAGGAGCGTACGTGAATCAACACTCAAATCAAGGCAAGGACTATTCTTGGACCAAGCAAGTGTATGCAAGACTAAGAAAGAGTGAGCATAGTCTAGGTGAGGCAAGAGAGAGAAGTGCAAGGGACACACAGTGTGCGACGCAGAGAAGTGAAGTGCAAGGTGTGCATGAAGAGTGATTAAGAACTGTGCACAGAAGTGCTAAGCTAATCCCCCAAAGGTACCAAGGTCTCATTGTAGTGTGCACAAGCCGACAGAAGGTGTCCATCCCTCCCCCTTATTGGAAGCTTGGTGCAAGGTGTGTATGTATGTATGTATGTATGTATGTATGTATGTATGTATGTATGTATGTATGTATGTATGTATGTATGTATGTATGTATGTATGTATGTATGTATGTATGTATGTATGCATGTATGTATGTGTGTATGTATGTATGTAAGTATGTATGTATGTATGGTATGTATGTATGTATGTATGTATGTATGTATGTATGTATGTATGTATGTATGTAACTGTGTATGTATCTGTGTGTGTATGTATGTATGTGTGTGTGTAAATAAATAACTAAGTAGTTATGTGTGTATGTATGTACATATGTATGTGTGTATGTATGTTTGTATGTATGTATGTATCTACGTATGTATGTATGTGTGTTTGTGTGTTTATATGTGTATGTGTGTGTGTACATAAGTAAATAAGTAAGCAAGTATGTATGTATGTATTTATGTATGTATGTATGTATGTATGTATGTATGTATGTATGTATGTATGCATGTATGTATGTATGTATGTATGTATGTATGTATGTACGTATGTACGTATGTATGTATGTACGTATGTATGTATGTATGTGTGTATGTATGTATGTATGTGTGTGTAAGTATGTATGTATGTATGTATGTATGTATTTATGTATGTATGTATGTATGTATGTATGTATGTATGTATGTATGTATGTATATGTTTGTATATATGTATGTATGTATGTATGTATGTATGTATGTATGTATGTATGTATGTATGTATGTATGTATGTATGTATGTATGTATGTATGTATGTATGTATGTATGTATGTGTGTGTATGTATGTATGTGTGTTTATGTGTGTATGTGTGTATATGTATGTATGTTTGTATGTATTTATGTATGTATCTGTGTGTAAGCAAGGAATTAAGTAAGTAATTAGGTAAGTAATTAAGTAAGTCAGTAAATTAGAAAGTAAGTATGTAAGTAAGTATGTAAGTAAGTAAGTACGTAAGTAAGTAATTAAGTATGTATGTATGTATGTATGTATGTATGTATGTATGTATGTATGTATGTAAGTAAGTAAGTAAGTAAGCAACTGAGAAAGTAAGTAAGTAAGTAAGTAAGTAAGTAAGCAGCTAAACAAGTAAGCAAGTAAGTAAGTAAGTAAGTAAGTAAGTAAGTAAGTAAGTAAGTAAGTAAGTAAGTAGGTAACTAGGTAAGTAAGTAAGTAAGTAAGTAAGTAAGTAAGTAAATATCTAAGTAAATAAGTAATTAAGCAATAATGTATGTATGTATGTATGTATGTATGTATGTATGTATGTATGTATGTATGTATGTATGTATGTATGTATGTATGTATGGATGGATGGATGGATGTATGGATGTATGTATGTATGTATGTAAGTATGTGTGTATGTATGTATGTATGTACGTACGTATGTATGCATGTATGTATGTATGTATGTATGTATGTATGTATGTATGTATGTATGTATGTATGCATGCATGCATGTATGTATGTATGTATGAATGCATGTATGCATGTATGCATGTATGCATGTATGCATGTATGCATGTATGTACATATATATAGATGTATGTATGTATGTTTATAAGTATATATGTATATAAGTATGTATGTATGTATGTATGTATGTATGTATGTATGTATGTATGTATGTATGTATGTATGTATGTATGTATGTATGTATGTATGTATAACCCAATTATCATGAAGGCACTCAGCTGGTCGCATCAATGTGTATATGTTTATGTGTATGTGTATATGTGTATGTGTATATGCATGTGTATGTGTGTATCCATGTATGTGTATGTGTATACATGTGTATGTGTATACATGTGTATGTGTATACATGTGTATGTATATGTGTGTATGCACGTGTATGTGTGAATGCATGTGTATATGTGTATGCATATGTATGTGCATATGCATGTGTATGTATATATGCATGTATTTGTGTGTGTGTATGTATATGTGTGTCTATGTGTATGTGTGTGTGTGTATGTATATGTGTGTCTATGTGTATGTGTGTGTGTATGTGTGCATGTGTATGTGTATATAGACATATATGTGAGTGTATGTGTGTGTATATGTGTGAGTGTGTGTACATGTATGTGTGTGTGCATGTGTATGTATATGTGTGTATGTGACTGATGTGTGTGTGTATATGTGTATGGGTGCATGTATGTGTGTGTATGCATATGTGTGTATGTGTATATGTGTTTATGCATGTGTGTATGTATGTATGCATATGCATGTGTGTATGTATGTATGCATATGCATGTGTGTATGTATGTATGTGTATGTATGTATGCATATGCATGTGTATAAATGCATTTTGTATACATATGAGCGTATATGTGTGTGTGTCTATGTGTGTATGTATCTATGTGTGTATGTGTATGTGTGTCTATGTGTGTGTATATATGTGTTTGTATGTGTATGTGTATGTGTGTGTGCATGTATATGTGCATATGTGTGCATGTGTATTTATATGTGTGTATGTGTGTGTATGTGTACATATGTATGTGTGTGTATGCATATGTGTGTGTATGTATATGTGCATGTATGCATGTGTGTATATATTCATGCATATGCATGTGTGTATGTATGTATGTATGTATGTATGTATGTATGTATGTATGCATAAGTATGTGTATATGCATGTGTGTATATGCATGTGTATGTATGTATGCATATGTATGTGTAGACATGTATGTGTATGTATGCATGTGAGTGTATCTATGCGTATGTTTGTGTGTATAGGTATATGTGTGTGTATGAGTGTGTATGTGTTTGTATGTATATGTGTTTGTATATATATGTGTATGTGTGTATGCAGGTGTATGTGTATGTGTATGTATGTATGTGTATTTATGTATGTGTATGTGTATGTGTGTATCTATGTGTATGTATATGTGTGTATGCATGTGTGTATCTATACATGCATATGCATGTGTATGTATGTATGCATGTGTATGCATATGTGTGTGTATGTGAATATGTATGTATATGTGAATTTATGTGTATGCACGTGTCTGTATGTATGCACACGATTGTATGTGTGTATATGTGTATGTGCATGTGTGTTGAGCCCATAAAAGTCATACTGGTAAAAGTCAACAACAATCAAAGTCAACCATGGTCAAAGTCAACAAGGTCAAGGTCAAAGTCAACAGGGGTAAAGTCAAAGTGTTCGAAGTGCAGGTGTCAAGATGAACAGGTAGTGCACAAGTAATTGTCCACAAAGGGTGAATTGGAGAAAGTGTATGTGTGTGTGTATGTATGCATGTGTGTATGTGCATGTGAGTGTATGTGTGTGTGTATGTGTATGTGTGTGTATGTATATAGGTGTGTGTATATGTGTTAATGAATATGTGTGTGTATGTATATGTGATGTGTGTCTCTTATATGTGTCTATGTATGTGTGTGTGTATGTGCATGTATATGTGTATGTGTGTGTGTCTATGTGTATGTATATATGTGTGTATATATGTGTGTATGTGTATGTGTATGTGTGTGTATGCATGTGTATGCATGTGTATGTATGTGTGTATGTGAGTGTATGTGTGTTTTTATGTATCCATTTGTGTACGTACTTGAATATGTGTGTGTATGTGTGCTCCTCTCGTATAGCTCTCTCTCTCTCTCTCTCTCTCTCTCTCTCTCTCTCTCTCTCTCTCTCTCTCTCTCTCTCTCTCTCTCTCTCTCTCTCTCTCTCTCTGTCTCTCTCTCTCTCTCTCTCTCTCCCTCCCTCCCTCTCACTCTCGAGCTCTCTCTCATCATATCTCAGCACAAATGTGATGGGAAATTTCATTTTTTTTGTAAGTACAGAATGTTGCTAATGCGACATTTCTGTGTCGCAAGGAGTTTGCCAGCATTGCTACTTTGTGATGTTGTTAGTGACATTTATTAATAATGTTTTATAAGCAACAATGACCATCTCTTACACAACTAGACCTTTTTTCTTTTTCCTTAACATTGCTTATGCAAAGCTCATTGGAAATAGCATCACATAAGTGATGCTACCTTCTTTTTTTTGGGTGGCATTGCTATGCCCCCTTACTTATTGTAGTGTCAATCCAAAGATTTTGGAGCCATGCCAGAGAAAATCCTTTTAGGGTTAACCCAAAAGCTTCATATTGAATTACAAAGTCATCTACCTACTCTGCAAGAATCTACTTGAACTCCGTGACATGATCATGGGGATCCCCATAACTCTCTTATATGTTTCTTATGCAATCTACTACTTGAGTAGGCATTAGACTCTTTCCCAATAAGGTCTTTTGATTCGAATTTGTGTCTCTTTGGAGGATCTTGCCTTTATATATTTTATTTTTTGTTGCCCTGATTCTGCATATTGGCAGCATTAGTTCTTGTTTGAGTAACTATTGAATCTCCATTATCTTGAGGAGCTCCATTTTGGTGAGTTAGAAATCTAGGAGTGATAATCCTTGCTCCATTCACAACATTCACAAAGATAGGTTGGCCTTGATAGACATACTTATTTTGGATGTCCATGAATAAGACCCAAAACTCAAGTTTCATTAGATTCTCATAGACATTGGTGTTACACTTATGTGTTTCTCGAGTAGTTTTGATGTGAACCTTTTCCCTATACATGGGCACTTTTTACTCTAGTGTTGGCTAGAGGTTTTTTTCCCATGTTACCACATACTTGATACTCTCATATGTGGTGGTACTTTGTACTTAGGGATATTATTCAGCTCTTACTTCAGTTTAGTTCATCATCAATAGAGAGAGTTTTTCCAGCCATGATCTTCTATGTGTGTCTTGTTGCATTTGTGCTCCTTGTGTGTGCTTCTCGTGTGTCTCTCACACTTCTACACACACCCAATAGTGGTATCATAGCAGGTTCAGCTCCTTCTCAAGTTTTGGTTTTTCGCGTCGTGGCGAGCGTGCACTTTTAACATTGCAAATCGACTTCAGAGCATAGAATTGTGAATTTCATAAGCCAAGAAACATTTTCACTAGGTGCGCTAGGGTTCTGCCCCCATTTTGAAGTCATTCGTGTAGTCAGAATTGCCATCAGAGTGACAGTTTGTGAGCTGAAATTTCAGCATTCATTTCAGCTTTCGTCAAAGTGAAGATTTTGTCACATTCTTGTTCTTTTGTGAAATGGGGGGCAGCAATGACTTGTTTGGTATGCTTCAAGCTGAAGATAAGCTTGATGGGACCAACTATCCGATGTGGTCTTACATGATGAAGCATTTTCTTGTTGCTAAATAACTTTGGAACATAGTGGCAGATGTAGATCGAACACCCCCAGGTTCTTCTACTTCACAGTCTACTGTCACAGATGGAGCTTCTTCTTCGAGTACAGTGGTTTCTCCTTCTCCACCTACACAGGAGAAGCTTAGATGGGATGGAAAAGATGCTCAAGCTCATGCTTTGATTACGCTTTCAATGAAGCATCATATAGTTCCACACATTCAGTCATGCTCTACATCAAGACAGGCATGGGACACTCTTGCTTCTTTGTATGCCGTGCATAATGAAGCACGTGTTGCATACTTGAGGAAGCAACTTGAGGATGTATGTATGGCGGAAAATGAGTCAGTGGATGTGTATGTGACACGCATCAAGGACTTGAAAGAGCAATTGGCAAACATAGATGAGATTATTCCGGATGCATCACTCATTTCTACATTGTTGAAAGGATTACCGGAATCTTTTCAAAGCTTTGCTACTACACTCCGTTTGGTTGCAAAAGGAAATCCTAATATGTATGCATTTGATGAGGTTGTGTCTCTTCTTTTGCAAGAAGAGCAATCTAGAGTGAATAGGAGTGGTTTGATTGAGGGAACACAAGCACTTGCTATCTCACAAAAGGGGAAAAGCAAGTATGGTTCAGCTTTGGGTTCATCAAAACCAAAGCATCAACCTTTCTCTTCCACTCATTCCTCTAATGATGGTGATTTGCAAAAGAAGAAGAGATGCAAATATTGTCGAAATGCTGGTCATACTATTGATGAGTGTAGAAAGCTTGCTAAACGCAATGAAAAGAAGAAGGAATTCGGCATGTCTATTGCTGAAAATTCAGCAAATCCAAAGAATGATGAAGCTAACATGGCTCAAGATTTTTGGGCATGTGTTGTTACATGTCGTTATGATGCTTCTTTGCATTCTAAATGTATGGTTGTGAGTGAGGCTCATTCGGATTGGTTCTTTGAAAGTGGTGCTTCAAAGCACATAACATCATGCAAAAGATTTTTTTCCTCTTTGAAAGATGCACCCAAAGGAGGGCATGTGGTGTGTGCAAACAATGCCTCTTATCCTATCATTGGAGTAGGAGAAATTGAGCTTATGGCTGCAAATGGAGGTGTGATTCTCTTGAAAAATGCATTGTATTTGCCCTATATCAAGAAGAACTTAATTTTTGTTCCATTTTTTTTACCTCTTTAAAAGATGCACACAAAGGAGGACATGTGGTGTGTGCAAAGAATGCCTCTTATCCTATGTAATGGTTTGTATCGCATGGATACATATAAGAGGGTTGCCTCGAATGCCTTGGTTGCTCATACTTCTTCCATGGCTGAAATGGAGCTTTGGCATGCTCGTTTTGGTCACTTGAACTTCAATAGTTTGCTTTACTTGCAAAAGAAGGACATGTTTATTGGTTTGCTTACACTTGATTCCATTGAAAAGCATGCATGTGAAGGTTGCATTCTTGGAAAAATGCATCCTCCTTCTTTTAAAAAAGATAGTCATACACACACTACAAGAAAATTGCAAATTGTTCATAGTGATGTATGTGGTCCCGTCTGTTGAGAGTTCCATGCTCTACCCTTTTGTCCCAACTCACTTTCATTCTCATGCAAGCACATATATCCCACATGCAAGGAAATTCTCCCAAACTCCATATAAGCAAGGCCTCCCTTCACTCCACACAAGTCATTCCACTCTAGCTCATTGCCAAGAGTGTGCTTCCTCTCCTCATGGAGTCTCCATGCTCATAGAGCATACTTTGTAAGTTCATTTCTATTTATTTCATTAATCATGTTTTGTTATCTTTTGTTCCTTCCTCCTTAGCTTGTTAGATGTGTGCATGTGGTAGAGTAGGATTAGTCCTTTTTCATTTCAACATGGTATCAGAGCATAGGTTCGTTTTCTTTGAGTTCATGTTGTTTTTCCTTCATCATTAGCTTAGATCCCTATCGTCTTCTCCCTCCCTCCCTCCCTCACATATAATAAAAGTGTTTTTAAGCACTATTGCCATATTCCAATAGGCGAGCTTAGCATATTTTTCTGTATGTTGCTTATCTTACATCATTTTTCTTTTTATTTTGGTTGTATTTTCAGCACCATCATAGTTTTGCTTGTGTTTTCTTCATTATAATAGCAAGTGCTTATCAGTACTGTGTAAATGAAATTCCATGATGGATTTTCTCCTATGAGAGTGGCGCTAGCATGTCTTCCACACATTATAGGAGAATAGAGAGTGCAGAAAGGAGCCCATCATGTACCTACCTCGATAATTAGAAAGACAGGAATTAATGCCACTGGAAGGAAGCTCTGTTGCAACTCCTATCTCATCCACATGAGAATGGCATCATATTTTCAGAGATACTAGATGACTATCTTATGGAGTGCAAAAAAAAGCAAGGAAGCATGGAGACAGGATGAGTAAGGGTTTACTAGAGCATCGCATTGGAATGCATGTGTTTTGATCGGCATTTGTCAAAAGTAGAAGGTTATTCTCCTCGAGGATGATACAACACAAATCTCTAGACATGCGCCTAGTTATTCTTTGAGCAATAACAGAGAAAGGGAACTAGCAGTGACTTAACTTCATTGTCTATTGAAGACACTGTGAGAAGTATTGACTTCCATTGGTGCTCTCTGACTACGCAGTTGCAGAATCTACAATGCTTCATTCTTGGTGGCAGAGCACACTGTCGACAGGAAGCATGTTGGGCCAAAGGTAGAAACAGATGCCACTGCACCACCGATAGTGACAAGAACAACACCTCCAGCTACCACACTCAGTAGAAAATTTTTCAGAGAAGGTGAGACTCCTGGAGCAGCGGCTTCCAAAATTTCTAGAATCACAACTGCAGCTAAAACAGCAAGAGCAGTTGGGGCAACAAGTCCAACCTCCCTACGTTCAGCACTGCTCATGGACACGTGACTACCATTTGATATCAGCTTGAGAGGGGATCCAGCACTGACAGGAGCCGCCAACAAGTTGGGTCTGCGTCGGGAGAGCACCTTTGATTCGCCTACACTGGACGAGCAGGCAATATTCAGTGAAGAGGCTGCAATAGTGGCTATGGCCATGGCTGCTTGCAAAAGCTTTATCTACACGAGGACCTGGGTACACTGTCTTCCTGTGCTATACCAAAAATTGTTGCTACACATTCCCTTCATCATGCTCTCCATGTGAACCAGAGGTTGTGTGGTTTAAAATTGGTGCTCTCCGATCAAGCTTGTAGTCGCAATCATTGCAGAAGTGGTTCTCGATGGTGGAGCTGGGGATTACAGGGCTTATAGTCTGATGATGGCACTCCCCAGCAACGATCCCCGCTCCTTTATGCAACAGGCCAACATTCATGCCGTATACTATAGCTCCTCTTACCAGATTGGAAATTTCACCATGCTGCTGCAAACGCATGCGTCCTGGTTCATTACATATGATACGCTATACAGCACACTCCAGAAATGGACGAGTTAGGCAGATGACTACGATAGCCTTGTTGCTATGTTTGGCTCGTTTTCTCTCACAGATGATAAAGTGGGCCTCACATAGCCACTGACTCTGCAGACTTCTTAAAAGAAAAAGGAATTAGTAGAGATTTGTGGCATAATTTTTCTTTTATATATAAGTTTGTAGTGCTTCGAATTCGCAATTAAGGGAATGATGTAGTAGCATCTACATCCATTTGTTTTGCACAAAATTTCCGCTCTTTGTAAAGGATTAGACACTGCCACATGTATAAGTGGTAAGACCTTCCTTTGTACTCATGGTATAGTCTTTCTCTCCATTATCAGGTGCACATCGAAGGGAGCCAAATACTTTGTTAAGCAAGCTTCTCCTTTCGAACCCCTACCTCATTCTTGACTATGGAGGAAACGAACGAGTCCACTTTCACTGGTCAACATTTCCACACATGGCAATTCAAAATGCAATATAAGCTCATGAAGAAAGGCCTATGGAGTATTGCTTGCGGCAAGGAGAAGAAACCAACAACGTGAGAAGGTGAAGCTTCTTGGCAACTCAAGGATGAGAAAGCATTATCCACCATTGCACTTGGGCTAAGCAATCAATATGTACATCACATTGATGAGAAGGGCACCGCCTATGATGCATGGGTACAACTTGATCATCTTTTTGGATCTAAAGCCAAATCTTCCAAAATCACCCTCCTTATGAACTTATTTGATCTCAAAATGGAGCCCAACTCCTCTTTGGCCTCCCACCTCAATATCTTCAAGAGTATGTGTACACAACTTGTTGACATTGACAAAAAATTTGATGAAGATGTACTCATTGCTTTGCTACTACGAAGTCTTCCCGAGGATTCATATGGCCACATCATCACCACACTTAGGCTCCTTCCACAACCAACCCTTAGCGATGTTGAAGCTGCCCTCCTTGATGAAGAAAAGAACATTCAAACCCACAACTCCTCTCAAGAGAAAGCTCTTTTCAGCAAGAGGAATCCTCCTCATAAAAAGTACAAACCATGTCGCTTCTGCAAGAGAACCAATCATCATGAAGAGAAATGCTACTACAAACCCAAGAAATATGCCAACATTAGTGAAGAAAGAAGTGATGAAGAATCTGATGGGTCACCCAAAGCAACAATTTGTAAAGAATATCTCTTTTAAAGCATCTCATTAACACTACCTACCCCATGTTGTAAACCCTTTATATGTCTTGGGATGCCCTATGTCCCAAACTTGGATCACATATGTCCAAGCTATGTCTAAGGATCCCATATGTCCTTAGATCCTAAAACCCAAATGGACTAAGTGATCCCATATGTCACTAGTCCCCCATATTACAAACAAAAGGGTCATCACATGGAGGGGGGGTGTTGAGAGTTCCATGCTCTACCCTTTTGTCCCAACTCACTTTCATTCTCATGCAAGCACATATATCCCACATGCAAGGAAATTCTCCCAAACTCCATATAAGCAAGGCCTCCCTTCACTCCACACAAGTCATTCCACTCTAGCTCATTGCCAAGAGTGTGCTTCCTCTCCTCATGGAGTCTCCATGCTCATAGAGCATACTTTGTAAGTTCATTTCTATTTATTTCATTAATCATGTTTTGTTATCTTTTGTTCCTTCCTCCTTACCTTGTTAGATGTGTGCATGTGAGTAGAGTAGGAGTAGTCCTTTTTCATTTCAACACCTTCAAGACTCCATCTTTTGGGAAACATGTATATTTTGTTACCTTCATCGATGATGCTACTTGACATACATGGGTGTATCCTATGAAAGCAAAGAATGAGGTCTTTTCTTGCTTCAAAGCATTTTTAGCTATGGCTGAAAATGTTTCTTCACAAAAGCTTTTGACTTTATGCACGGATCGTGGTGGTGAATACATGTCACATGAGTTAATGCTTTTCTTCATGAAAGAGGTATTTCACACCAATGTACGGTGCCATATACACCTCAGCAAAATGGTGTTGCGGAGCGTAAAAATAGAACTCTACTCGAAATGGCACAATGTATGGTTAAAGGAAAGCATCTTCCTGATAAGTTTTGGATGGAAGCGGTCATGTGTGCAAACTATGTGTTGAATCGATGCCCTACAAAAGCATTGAGAGTCATCACTCCTTATAAGGCTTGGAATGGTCATAAGCCTATGGTTAGTCATATGTGTGTGTTTGGTTGTTTGGTATATGCTCTTGTGCCATCACAACAACATCACAAACTTGATGACAAGGCAAAGAAATGTATATTTGTTGGTTATAGTGTTGAAAGTAAGGGATATCATTTGTACCATCCATTGACGAACATAATTATTGTGAGTCGAGATGTGGTATTTGTTGGTGCATTTTACCCAAGCCTACATGCTTGATATATTTGATATCATCCTCATTTGTAAGTCACATGAGTAGTCATGTGAACACCTCTTGTAAAAGAGTTCATTTTTATCTCTTGTAATTGAAAAAAGAAAAAGGAAAAGGATGGCTTACCTCATGCATGATGTAAAAGAAATTTCGTGGCTCTAACTACCAAAATCCATGACTTTTTGATCTGAGGGAATATCTCCTAACTTTGGGGATCACTTTTAGGTGGAGCCATTCGAATTCGAATTCAAAACTCCCTCCAAGAATAGCTATAAAAAGAGCAAGAAGGAAGAGGTGATTAGCAAGTCTTGTACGTGACCACTTCATGTCATTTTGTAGAGATTGAAGAGCTTACTCCATAGCTCTATCATTCTACTCCCATTGTGCAAAGATTCATTGCCAATGTGGTTGTAATCATATGTGAATCTATACATTTATTATCATCTACTTCTCTGTTTTGTTCTCAGCTATACTCACTCAGAGCAGTATCTTCAGAAGGTCATATCTCAAGTTCTACTGATCCTTTTTCAGTGATTTGACATGTATTAGATAGCTCTTACTGTCTAGTTTCTGCATATAAATTTTCAAGGCCATTGGATTTATAGTTTTGGATATATCTGCATTTTACTGCTCACTGGTCTATCTCTGCAGAGCCCCGAGAATGGTGGGCATGTTCCAGAAATTGATGAAACTTGTTCTCAGTGCTCAGTCTGTCATTTGAAGTGTTTTAACTTGGATTGGGAAGCTTGCTAAGTCTATTTGCTATGCCCAAAAGGAATTTTTCTAATTCTTACCAGGTTGAGAGCACTGTTCATTTTTTCCAGCAGGTGTATGTCCAAAAATAGCAAGTTTTGGGAGCTAGTCATTTCGCAACTAGTCTGTCTTGACTTAAACTTTTGGGATACCTGTTCCCAAGTACTTGGCTGATATTTTGGTGGATTTAGGAAGCTTAAAGGGTCTACTAATCAACTCTGAAGTCTCAGTTGGCTGGTGTGAAGCTGGTTGTAGCAGCACCTACTCATCTTTGGATTGCATCCACCATCTCTCTTCACAGTGGTATCAGAGCATAGTCAAGCAACATGGGAGATGGATTTCCATCAACAATTGACAAATTGGATCGAAACAACTACCCGGCATGGTCTCTAAGGATGGAGGCTTACCTTCAAGGGAGGAATCTATATGGATTCATATCCGGAGATGAAGCAATGCCAACCATGAGGAACAAAGGGCAACCATCACATGAAGAAGTGGAAGGACTTTCGAATTGGTGTTCAAAGGATGCACTTGCAAGGTCCTATATTCTAAACTCAATCTCTAATTTTCTTTTACCTCATGTCAAGGGATGCAAGACATCAAGAGAGACCTGGAATGCACTTGCTTCTTTCTTCCCTTCCAACACTCGAGCAAGGAAGAACCAATTGTGGATGGAGTTCACAACAATGAAGAAAAGCCCGAAGCAAAATGTGACTGATTATGTCACAAAGATGAAGGATATTTCCGACCAACTTGGAAGCATTGGAGAGGTAATTGAAGAGGAGCAAATCCTAAGACAAATCATGAATGGAATCAAAGCAGACGACAAGTGGGAGTCATTCACAACAGCCATGGATTTATACATGGATATGCATGTACCCGACCTCAACACACTCATGGGCCAACTCTTCACTCATGAAGCAAAGATTAGCAAAGGTGGTGAGTCCTCAAGAGGTAATCAAACTTCTACCTTATATTCTGATAAAGCTAAGGTCAAGGACAAGTCAAAGAATAGGAAGAATGAAGATGAAGGAAGCTCTTTCCAAGCAAACTTTGCAGGTAGAGGAAGAGCTAGAGGAAGAGGCAGAGGTGGAAAGCAAGGCAGGGGGAGATTCCAATCATCTCAACCTTGCAACATATGTGGATTATCTAACCATACTACTGAAGAATGTTTCAGGAACCCGAGGAACTCAAGAGGAAGAGGATTCAATAGAGGTGGCTATGGATCAAATAGAGGTAGATACAATGGAGGCTACAACAACAACAACTACTACAACAACAATTACAACAACAACAACTATCAAAGTGGCCATAGAGGAAGAAGAGATTACAATAACTATGCAGAGGACCAAAGTCAAGAAGATTCATTATTGATTATGAATCTATCAGCGAAGAAGGGTAAGGATGATGATCACATATTTTACATTGGTTCGGGATGCTCGAACCATGTAGCAGGAAATGTGGCTTTACTTTCTGATTTGGAAGATCCTCATAACAAGCATGAAGTGCAGACATGAGATGACACAAAGCACTCAGTGGAGAAGATAGGTAATGTGAAGACATCAGATGGGAATATGAACCTCTTAAGCAAAGTCTTGTATGTCCCTACAATTACCAAAAATTTAATAAGTGTTGGACAAATTGTTGAAAAAGGATTGCAGGTTAGATTCAACCGATTTGGAGCATATGTTGAAGACCCAAGGCAAGGCTTTCGAAGGATTGCCAAAGGAGAAAAGACAAGAAGGCTTTTCACTTTTGAAGTGGAAGATACAAAGAACATAGCTTTGTTTAGCTATGGATCTCAAACTCTAACAGAGTTGGAGATATGGCACAAAAGGCTTGCTCACATTGGTGAGAGGACACTCAAACATATTTGCAGGGACCAAAGTGTACTTGGTTTGCCTAATATCACAAGGCAACACATGATTTATAAGTGTGAAGCTTGTCAACTTGGCAAGGCTCATAGACAACCTTTCAATAAGAAAGGATATATGCATCAAAATCCTTTGGATCTAGTGCACACGGATGTGTGGGGTCCAAGTAAGGAGCCATCTATATCAGGCTCAAGATATTATGTGTCTTTCATAGATGATTGTAGCAGGTGGACCATTCTGTTTTTCATGAAGCACAAGGATGAAGTGTTTAATTGCTTTAAGAAGTATATTGCTCTTTTTGAAAACCAAACAGGTAGGACTTTGAAATGACTCAGATCAGATGGTGGAGGAGAATACTTCTCCTCTGAATTTGATGCCTTCTTGCATGAAAGAGGCATTAAAAGGGAAGTCACTACAAGGTATACACCCGAACTCAATGGTGTAGCAGAGAGGAGGAACAGAGCTATTGTCGAAGCCGCAAGGTCCATGCTCAATGAAAAGGGATTGCCGAACTACCTATGGGCAGAGGTTGTGTCTACAGCCACATATCTCATAAATAGACTTCCATCTAAGTCACTAGATGGAACCACTCCATACGAAGTGTGGAATGGAAGAAGACCTAGTCTAAAGCATTGCAAAATCTTTGGATGCTTAGCCTATGCTCACATTCCTTCTCAAGTAAGAGGGAAATTGGATCCCAAGGCAGAGAAGTGCGTATTTATTGGTTATGACCAAAACCAAAAACGATATAGATTATACAATCCAATCAATAAAGGATTTTCTGTGAGTAGAGATGTAATTTTTGATGAAAACAAATCATGGTTTGATGATGACAGGAAAGTGAAGCTACCTTATGACTTGGATGAAGATTTTCCATCACTTCAACCAAAGGAGCCAAGTCATAAGGTATTGAAGAAAGGGATTCGGAGATTGACCTAGAAGACTTGGAAAGACTAAAGCTATGGAAGAACAAAGGAAAAGCAAAGATGCAGGATGCTACATATGGACCCGAGAGCTCACATCAACCACTTAGAAGGTCTTCAAGGGAGAAGAAGAAACCAGAGAGGTTTGGTTATGATACTTCTTTGGTCACCAAGCACTCAATCTACATTGCAAAGGATTCAACCAATGAAGAACCTACCACATTCGAAGAAGCACAAAGCAAGAAAGCTTGGAGAGATCCAATGGATGAAGAAATGGAAGCCTTGAAGGAGAATGATACTTGGGAGCTTGTACCTAACAAGCCATCTATGAAGATAATCGGATCTCGATGGATATACAAAATCAAGAGGAATCCAGATGGAAGTATAAATAGACACAAAGCAAGGTTAGTTGCTAAAGGGTTTGCTCAAACCCATGGTATTGATTATGAGGAGACTTTCTCTCTTGTTGCAAAAATGCCTACAATTAGGGTTCTCATTAATCTTGCTGCATCTAGAAATTGGAATCTTTATCAACTTGATGTAAAGAATGCTTTCTTGAATGGATGGATTTCTGAGGAAGTGTATATGGCACAACCTCCTGGATATAAGGATGCACATCATCCTAACTATGTATGCAAAATAAAGAAATCTTTGTATGGATTGAAGCAAGCTCCAAGAGCTTGGAATTTCAGATTGGTGACTTATTTGTAGGACCAAGGATTCAAAGCTAGCAAGGCGGATACCTCTTTGTTCATAAAGAGGAATGGATCTGAAGTGATCTATTTATGTGTGTATGTTGATGATATTATTATCACAGGCAATGATCTTGAAGGAATCAAACAGGTAAAGAGTCAAATGAAGGAGGAGTTCAAAATAAGTGACCTCGGACCACTCACTTATTTTCTTGGATTGGAGTTGATCTACACAGATTCAGGTATATACATCACACAAAGGAAGTATGTCCATGACATGCTCATCAAGTTCAAGATGGAAAATACCAAGTGTGCAGGTACACCTATGGAGCAAAATCATAAGCTTAGTGCTTATGAAGGAGAGCCAATTGAAGACATCACAAGCTATCAAAGCTTGGTTGGAAGTTTGAACTATGCAACACTCACAAGGGTGGATATATGCTATAGTGTTAGCATATTGAGTCAGTTTATGCATAAGCCGAGAAGACCACATATGGAAGCGGCCAAGAGAGTCCTCAAGTACCTAAAGGAGACCATGAATGAAGGTTTGTTTTATTCATATACTTCAGATATTGAGCTAAAGGTCTACTCAGATGCAGATTGGGCCGGATCTAAAGATGATAGAAGAAGCACATCAGGGTATATATCATTTGCAGGTTCAAAAATCATTTCTTGGTCATCGAAGAAGCAACCAACCGTGGCATTATCTTCTACTGAAGCAGAATATAGAGGTTTGGCTAATGCAACTCAAGAAATCATGTGGTTAAAGTCTTTGTACACAGATCTTGGACTTCATTCTTCAACACCTCATATTTTTTGTGACAACACAAGCTCACTACATCTAGCAGCTAATCCGGTATACCATGCTAGAACCAAGCATATTGAATTCCACTACCATTATGTAAGGGAGAAGCTATTGATCAAGGATATTCAACTATCCTATGTCTCTACAGATATGCAATGTGCAGACATGTTGACGAAAGCTCTTGATGGTACGAAGTTAAGTAGATTCAAGTTGATGATTGGCTTGCAGGAAATCAAGGACAATTGAAGACTTATTTGAAGGCCAAGCATGTTAGGCTTGAGGGGGAGCTGTTCGTGCATTTTACCCAAGCCTACATGCTTGATATATTTGATATCATCCTCATTTGTAAGTCACATGAGTAGTCATGTGAACACCTCTTGTAAAAGAGTTCATTTTTATCTCTTGTAATTGAAAAAAGAAAAAGGAAAAGGATGGCTTACCTCATGCATGATGTAAAAGAAATTTCGTGGCTCTAACTACCAAAATCCACGACTTTTTGAGCTGAGGGAATATCTCCTAACTTTGGGGATCACTTTTAGGTGGAGCCATTCGAATTCGAATTCAAAACTCCCTCCAAGAATAGCTATAAAAAGAGCAAGAAGGAAGAGGCGATTAGCAAGTCTTGTACATGACCACTTCATGTCATTTTGTAGAGATTGAAGAGCTTACTCCATAGCTCTATCATTCTACTCCCATTGTGCAAAGATTCATTGCCAATGTAGTTGTAATCATATGTGAATCTATACATTTATTATCATCTACTTCTCTGTTTTGTTCTCTGCTATACTCACTCAGAGCAGTACCTTCAGAAGGTCATATCTCGAGTTCTACTGATCCTTTTTCAGTGATTTAATGTGCGTTGGATAGCTACTACTGTTCACTTTTTGCATATAAATTTTCAAAGTCATTGGATTTATAGTTTTGGAGATATTTGCATTTTACTGCTCACTGGTCTATCTCTACAGAGCCCCGAGAATGGTGGGCATGTTCCAGAAATTGATGAAACTTGTTCTCAGTGCTCAGTCCATCATTTGAAGTGTTTTAACTTGGATTGGGAAGCTTGCTAAGTCTATTTGCTATGCCCAAAAGGAAGTTTTCTAACTCCTACCAGGTTGAGAGCACTGTTCATTTTTTCTAGCAGGTGTATGTCCAAAAATAGCAAGTTTTGGGAGCTAGTCATTTCGCAACTAGTCTGTCTTGACTTAAACTTTGGGATACATGTTCCAAAGTACTTGGCTGATATTTTGGTGGATTTAGGAAGCTTAAAGGGTCTACTAATCAACTCTGAAGTCTCAGTTGGCTGGTGTGAAGCTGGTTATAGCAGCACCTACTCATCTTTGGATTGCATCCACCATCTCTCTTCACAGTATTTGCTGAAAATTTAGTTTTCCTTCTACTTGAATGCAAAAAACAACCAACAGTTAGCTCACAAGATGTGTTCGATACACTCATGCCTTTGTTCCAAAAATGGTGCGCTTGACTGTGGCCATGTAGACCAACCAATTGAGGCTCAAAGGGCTAAAAAATTCCAGCAAAATAGTGCTAAAAATGCAAAGAATTTCTAGCCAAACATGGCTGAAATTTTTCAGCCAAAAATTGTCAAAATTGCTGGAAATTTCCAGCCACATATAGCTGAACATTTGCATCAAAATATGGTTGAAAATGAGCATGAAATTCAGCCCACGCATGATGTACATATTTAAGATGTTTTACATAATGAATGCATGTCTATCAAGAGTTCACAAACTATGCCAAGTGGCTGAAACAAACTTTGCAGGACAGCAAATTGAGTGCACCTTTACTTGGTAGAACAAGATCAAGCTCTCACCATGCGTCATGCAATTTTGTGGATTATTATCTTATTGTTATAGCATGTAATGAAGAGCCACTTTCTTTTGAAGATGCATGTGATGATCCACAATGGATGAGTGCTATGCAATGAGAAATGGATTACATACATAGGAGTGGTACTTGGGAGTTATGTGAATCACCAAAAGGAAAGAATGCCATTGGTACAAAGTGGGTTTATAAGATTAAGAGAAAATCTGATGGTAGCATTGATCGTTGGAAAGCTAGATTGGTTGCCAAAGGATATGCGCAACAATATGGCATTGATTATGAGGAAACTTTTGTACCTACTTCATGCATGACTACCATTCGTATTGTGGTTGCATTGGCTGCCCATCGAGGTTGGAAACTGCATCAGTTGAACATAAAAATAGCCTTCTTGAATGGTGATTTGCAAGAAGAGGTTTATGTGAAGCAACCTCCTGGATTTGCTATGAAAGGGAAAGAGCATATGGTTTGTCGCTTGCATAAAGCCTTGTATGGTCTCAAGCAAGCTCCACGTGCATGGTAACAAAATCCATAAGCACTTGATTGCTCTTGGTTTCACATGTAGTCCGATTGAAAGCACACTCTATGTACACAAAAATGGGGCTGATCTTATAGTGCTTGTTCTTTATGTCGATGACATACTCTTGACTGGGTAATGTGATGCAAAACTTGACATTCTTATGGCTGATTTGCAGCATACTTTTGATGTCACTTATCTTGGTCTTTTGAGCTATTATCTTGGCATCTAGTTTGTATCCCTTGGGGGGGGGGGGGATTGTTATGCATCAAGCAAAGTATGTTGAAAAACTACTTCAGCATTTTGACTTTGAGGATTGCAAGCCAGTTTCCACACTAGTTGAGATAGGATTCAGGTTCTTAGTTGAGGATTCCAGTGATGCATTTGACACTTCTCTTTATTATCAAGCTGTGGGATGTCTTATATATGCATGCAACACAAGGTCGGATATACAGTATGCAGTTTCCCAGTTGAGTTGATTCATGCATAGCCCTGGCACTAAGCATTGGCAAGCAATGAAACGTGTGTTTAGATATCTCCGAGGCACTTTGAGCTTAGGTCTATTTTATGGCAAAGATATTCAGCCATGCATGCATGCTTTTACAGATAGTGATTGGGCTGGTTGTTATGATACTTGTATGTCCACTAGTGGAAATTGCTTTTTCCTTGGAGACTCGTGCATATCTTGGTTGAGTAAGAAGCAACCTACAGTGGCGACATCGAGTTGTGAAGCTGAGTACAGGGCAGTTTTCATAGCTACAGTGGAGTGTATATGGCTGAGATGCCTATTGATGGATCCTTGCATGGAGGTTGATGTTGCTATGCATATTCTCACTGATAGTCACATTGCTTTGGCTATTGCACGAAACCTAGTGTTTCATGCATGGACCAAACATATTGAGGTGCATTACCACTATGTGAGAGAGCGCCTTCATGCAGGAGATATTGATTTGGTATATGTGCCTACACAAGATAATGTGGCAGACATATTCACCAAAGCTCTTCCACGGGAAAAGTTTGAAGCTTTTCGCAAAGCTTTAGGCTTATTACCTTGTGTGGGCTGATCTGTCACTCCCTGTATGTGTTCACATCATTTGCTCTAGGGGGCTTTGTTACACTTATGTGTTCCTTGAGTAGCTTTGATGTGAACCTTTTCCCTATACATGGGCACTTTTTACTCTAGTGTTGGCTAGAGGTTTTTTTTTCCATGTTACCACATACTTGATACTCTCGTATGTGGTGGTACTTTGTACTTAGGGATATTATTCAGCTCTTACTTCAGTTTAGTTCATCATCAATAGAGAGAGCTATTCCAGCCATCCTCTTCTCCGTGTGTCTTGTTGCATTTGTGCTCCTTGTGTGTGCTTCTCATGTGTCTCTCACACTTCTACACACACCCAGTAATTGGATGTCAGGGAACAAGACCCAAATCTCATGTTTCATTGGATTCTCATAGATAGACATGGTTGGAACTTTCGAAGACTAAAGTTAACTAACCTTAAGGAAGAATGCACCAACTCCACCTATAGAAGGAAGGGTCCATAACAGTTCCTTAGTCTCTATTGAATACTATACTTTAGTAGTAATTAAATCGGTATTGTGTCTCTGCGCATGTGGTTCATATTGTCCTAGTGTGGTTCTTGATTTTTAAATAATATAGGTGACGATTCTACGCTCACACTTGTGGATGTTCACATGCAATTGATCTATGCACACACAATGGGTCATAATCATAATCGTGCATAAACAATGTCTTCGTTCCTTGCTTGAATGGAAGATGAAAATTCCACAAAGAAGTTTTAGATTAGTACAAGAGAGGTCTCCTATAATATTTCTAGATGAAGGGTTCCCTCTCCACATAAGCTCTTGCTATAAATCAGAGTTTAAATCACGGCTCACTTAATACACAATATGAAAGTCACACTCTTTGTACTAACATACATGTAGTTAAAACCATCCAATAGAAGCTAATCTTGAGGTCCAATTCCTCAGGCTTTCTTTCCACTAATGAATCTCCCTTGGATGATTAATTTGGTTTAATTTACCCTATTTGTAAGGCAAAAATTGTTCTTTGACTCAAGGGATGAGAAGAGAGTACCCCTTGGGACTTTTGCACTACCTAAGCAAGCCTATGGAGATGATAAAGGTTCTTCAAGAGGTATGTGCCTCCAAATTGAAATGTTTACTCTCTTTTGCCAATGAAAATTGTCTTTTAGGGCAGCCATACTTCCTTGACTTGCATTTTTTCTTGCATTTTCCACACTCTCCAAGTTTTCTTAGCCTACTTGTGAGCCCTAAATACCCTCCAATATGAGAATAGCCAAAATTTACACCTTTTTAGCATAGATGGTTGCTCCAAGAAAACCATAAAAAAGGCAATCGTGGACTATCAATTGGTTTCTTTTGCAATCCAAAAGGTTTCAAGGATTCCACCACTTTCTTTTTGAAGATGATGAATTAAGCACGCTTAACATATAAGGTGCTTTCAGTTGGGCTATTTTCAAAACCATGTGCAATCAGATAGGCATGTATCTTCTCATACCAAGCACGTGGTGCTTGCTTTAAACCATATAATTCCTTCTTTAACCTGCACACCTGGTTTTCATGCCCTGTCTGCACAAAGCCACGGGGCTGAAAAACATACACTTCTTCATGCAAGTCACCATTTAGAAATGTTGTTTTAATGTCCAACTGATGTACATTCATTCCAACCATGATGGGTTGCAAGTGCACAAATGCTCCGAACAGTAGTCATAAGGCATGTAGGTGCAAAGGTCTCATGAAAATCAATGCCTCTTTCCTATGCATAACCCTTTGCAACAAGCCTAGCCTTATACCTGTCAACTGTACCATTAGGTTTACGCTTCAACTTGTATACCCACTTAGTGCCAATGGCCTTCTTGCCAGGAGGCAAGTCACATAAAGACCAAGTACCATTCTTCATTATAGCATCATATTCAGATTGCATAGCAGCCATCCAATTTTCTGAATTTTGTGCTTCATCAACCGAAACAGGCTCATTCTCATCACAGAGACTAGACGCAGCCATAGCATAGCAATCTGATGCAAAAGAGGCACTACGAGAGGCTGAACGAGTACGATATGACAAAGGTGCATCTAATTTGCTATCACGCAAGGTCTGCACGAGCCATTTTGGCGTAGTTATTGCCTGCTCAATATCAGCTCTCTCATCAATAAGTGCATCATGTACATCTGCATCAGAAATGGAATTATCTGCATCATCACATGCAACCTGCAAAGGCTGAGAACTTGCCTCATTAGGACCAGCACTAGACTGTCCACATGTAAAAAGAGGCAGCAAAGTATCATACATGTCTTTGGAGCTAACAGATGTCTCCTTAGTACATGAAAGCAATGGCTTAATAGCATCTTCCACAAAAACAACATCACGGCTAACCAGAAGGCATTTAGTCTGTGGATGATACAGACGATAGCCTTTACTTTTAGAACTGTACCCAACAAAAATACATTTTATTGCTTTATCATCCAATTTTATGTGATGTTGTTCAGGCACTAATGCATATGCCAAACAACCAAAAACACGCAAATGAGCAACAGATGGCTTGCGATCATGCCAAGCCTCATATGGAGTGATAGACTGCAGTGCTTTAGTGGGACACCTATTCAGTACATATATTGCACACATGACAGCCTCAAGCCAGAAACTATGTGGTAATGCCTGTTGGAGAAACACTCACTAATTGGACATATATTTGAAGTTCAAATCTTAGGAAGAAAACCCCATGCCTATGTGAAGGGACAAATTCACAAGTGTATCATACTTGTAAAGTTAGTTCACTTTAGTTCTAGAAGTTTTTTAAAAATCACGGGAATGAGAAAATCTATATAAGTTAGTTTGTATCAACTGACGCGGAGAGAGAGAAAGTGAGAAGAACTCATTTTTGTATGACTGAGTATAGTCGAGCTTCTCTGAGTGAGAAAGCATTTGTAAAACTTCTGAGTTTTTATAGTTATGAGAAGAACTGAGTAAAGTTCTGTGTATGAGCCTCTCTCCATCATCTCCATGATTACCTATTGTGTGATGAGTTACAAAGATCAAGTTTTCCAAGCAACTCGATGCCTGGCATCGAATTTCAGTTGATAAGTCATATTCTAAGTGTGCATGAAATCACCTATAGTTTTGGTGTCCAGAAGATCAAGACTTTATGCGGGAAGTCGATGCCCGGCATCGAATCCCTGCTGAAAAGTGGCCAAAAACATCCCAAGTCGATGCCCGGCATCGAATTCTCGTTGCAAGTCGATGCTAGGCATCGAATTCTAATTTTAAACAGGTGCTCTTACTAAAACAGGCAAGTTTTCCAGTTTTGGAAGGTCATACATGGTCATCTTGTGAGGACCATAACTTGAGTTCTAGAGCTCCGTTTGATGCATATGATAGCTTGTTGGAAAGCTCTACTCTCCTAGTTTCAGCCTATAAAGTTTCATAGAGAAATAATACTTGAGCTAGGATAAATTAGCAAAATACTGAAGGTATGTCATTTCAGTGACTAGGAATTTCTGTAGAAGCAAAGTTCTCACTTTAGGCTATCATTTCTCAAAGTTTGGAGTGGCAATGAGTTAATGGTGACCATAGAGGTGTTCTAGTGTCACCTTAATTCATTTCTTGTGGTGTTTCATACATCAACAAGTGGTATCAGAGCAGAAAGATTCTCGAGAGCAGAAGACGACAAAGGTACGAGAAGTTTTGTAAAGTTTTCCATTAAAGTTTGAAAGGTGAAGCATTTGAAGACACAAGGCATCAAAAAAATTACTTTCGAAGTATCCTTATACACAAAGAACTTCAAAAGGTATTATCCTTTATCCTTTAAGCTCACAGGTTGCAGCAGAAGGAAAGAACTATGGCAGATCATATCTCCATTGACAAACTGGACAGAGATAATTACCCCGCATGGGTAATGAGAATGGAAGCCTTACTTATGAGTAAGGATCTCATGATATATGTTACAGGTGAAGAAGAGAAGCCAGTATTTGAAGATGAAAGCCGACCAAAGAAAGAAGAACTTGATGCTTTAAAGCATTGGCAGAAGAAGGATGCAAGTGCAAAAGCCTACATCTACAATACAATCTCTGATCATTTACTACCACACATCAGAGGATTGGAATCATCAGAAGATATATGGAATGCATTGGAATATCATTTCCAAAGCACTACTAAAGCACAGAAAGCAAGTCTATGGTCAGAGTTTACAACATTCAAGAAGAAGCCAAGTCAAACCATTAGTGATTATGTCACTAAGATGAAGGATCTAGCAGATAGTCTTGGATCCATAGATGAAGATGTTGAAGATCACAGATTGATTGCTCAACTACTTGCAGGCTTGAGAGGGGATGAAAGGTGGAAACCTTTTGTCTTATCAACAGAACTTTCATTAAATCATTATGTTCCAGATTTGAACCAGTTGCTTGGTTTGATGCTCACATATGAGCAAGACTTGAAGGGAGATGGAGATAAAGGTCAAAGTTCTGCAATGTACATGAAGAATAAGAAGAAAGGAGATAAAGGTAAAGCAAAGGATGAAGAGGAGTCTAATTCTCAAGCTTATTATGCAAGAGGTAAAGGCACTGGCAGAGGAAGAGCAAGAGGTTTTGGAAGAGGAAGAGGTAATCAAAATAACAACAAAAAGGCTTGCTGGATCTGTGGATTGAGTAATCATTTGGCTCATGACTGTTGGCACAACCAACAAGGATCAAACCAGAATCAAAACCACAATAGCAGAGGTCGAGGTGGAAGATATCAAAGTAATTTTCAAAGAGGTAGACAAAGTCAAAGAGGAGGCTATGGTAGAGGTGGAGGAAGAAGTTGGGGACAGAATCAATCCTACAACACCACCTACTACAACTATGCAAATGACACACAGAATGAAAGTCATACATCATTGATGATGAATTCAATCAGCACATCAGACAAAGAAGATCTAAAGGTATTTTACATTGACTCTGGATGTTCTAATCATTTGTCAGGAAACATAGAATTGATGTCAGATTTGGAAAAAGGCATTTCTAGTCACACAGTTCAAATTGGTGATAATACAAGACATAGTGTACATTCAATTGGAAAAGTGAAATGCAAGAGTGGAGCAGATTTGCTAACCAATGTTTTGTATGTTCCTACAATACCTAAAAACTTGATTAGTGTGGGACAGATAGTTGAAAAAGGTTTTCAAGTCAGGTTTACAAATGAAGGAGTATTTGTGGAAGATCCAGAGAATGGATATAATCAGATTGTCTCTGGTAAGAAAGAAGGTAGACTCTTTATTTTAAGAGTGCAAGGGAACATTGGTCAAGCTTTGCTCACACATGGTGAAGCAGTGATTACAGAACTTGATCTCTGGCATAAGAGATTAGGTCATTTCAATGAAAGAGGAATTAAAGCTATGGTTGCTAATCAGTCTGTACTAGGACTACCAAATGTGCAAAGTCAACATATGGTTTATAAATGTGAAGCATGTCAAATGGGTAAAGCACACAGGTTACCATTTCAAAAGAAAGGATTCAAACATGATGGAGTACTTGAGCTCATTCATACAGATGTATGGGGACCAACAAAAGAAGGATCTATCAGTGGCTCAAGGTACTATGTTCTTTTCATTGATGATGCTACAAGATGGATAACATTATATGTTTTGAAGGAAAGATCAGAAGTGTTTGGAGCCTTCAAGCATTTTCATGCATATGCAGAGAGAGTAACAGGTCAAAAGCTTAAGAGACTGAGGTCTGATGGAGGGGGAGAATATTTCTCCCAAGAGTTCAATGATTATCTTTGGAATGCAGGTATTAAGAGAGAAATAACTTGCAGGTATACACCACAACAAAATGGTGTAGCAGAAAGAAGGAACAGGACTTTGGTTGAGTTTGCTAGAGCTATGCTAAAGGAGAAGAACTGTCCAAATTATCTTTGGGCTGAGGCTGTAAATACAGCCACATATCTTGTGAATAGATTACCATGTGCAGCTCTGAATGAAATGACTCCATATGAAGCTTGGCGGGGTAAGAAACCAACACTAGATCATTGTAGAGTGTTTGGATCAATTGCATATGCTTATGTGCCATCACAACTTAGGCATAAACTTGAACCAAAGGCAGAAAAATATGTGTTCATTGGTTATGATGAAAAGCAGATGGGTTACAGATTGTGGAATCCTCTAACCAAACAATTTATTGTTTCTAGAGATGTTACATTTGATGAACAGAAAAGTTGGTATGTAGATCAAAGTCATACAGCTGAAGAATTTGAAGAAGAGGTAAGAAGATGTGAGAAAGGAAAATCAATTGTGCAGGTGAATAGAGATGAAGACTATATGCAAGCAAGTACATCCAGAAGTGGATTAACAAGAAGGAATGAAGAAGCTCCTATATTTGATGAAGAGGTGTATCCAGAAACTTATGAAGAATGTGAACCAAGAAGGTCAAGCAGGACAAGGAGACAACCAGAAAGGTATTCTTATGATACTTCTTACATAACTCAGAAGAACTATGCATATATGGTCAAAGATGATGAAGAACCTCAGAACTATGATGAAGCTAAAGGTAAGAAGCAATGGGAAGAAGCAATGAAGGAAGAGTTCAATGCACTGGAGGAGAACAAGACATGGGAACTTGTTCCTAAACCAAATGGTAAGAAAGTTATTGGAAATAAATGGGTTTATAAAGTGAAGAAGCTTGCAGATGGAAGTATAGCCAGATACAAAGCTAGATTGGTGGTGAAAGGCTATGCCCAGACTTATGGCATAGATTATGATGAGACATTCAGTCCTGTAGCTAAGATGTCAACTATAAGGATAATTATTGCTATTGCAGCTTCAAAAGGATGGACTCTAAGTCAACTGGATATAAAAAATGCATTCTTGAATGGATACATATCAGATGAGGTATACATGGAACAACCTCAAGGGTTTATAGATTCCAGGTATCCAAATTTTGTTTGCAGGTTGAGAAGAGCATTGTATGGATTGAAGCAAGCTCCAAGAGCTTGGAACTATAGACTGGTGAAGTATCTCAATGATCTTGGATATCAAAGTTCAAAAGCAGATTCAAGTCTACTTATCAAAAGAACAGAGGAAGGTACAATCTACATTTGTATTTATGTAGATGACATTATAATCACAGGTACTTCAGATGAAGGAATCAAGGAGGTAAAGAGATTACTTGAAAAAGAATTCAAGATCAGTGACCTAGGAAAGTTATCATACTTTCTTGGAATGGAAGTTACTTATACAGATCATGGCATATATGTGTCACAAGAAAGGTATCTTCTGAACTTGTTGAAGAAGTTTGATATGGAAAATTGCAGAGAAACTTCAACTCCACTTGAAGTTAATCACAAGCTCAGTAAATATGATGGTGCAGAATACAAAGATATGAGGAAGTATCAATCTCTTGTGGGTAGTTTGATTTATGCTACACTAACAAGACCTGATCTTAGTTATGCAGTGGGAGTTTTGTCACAATTCATGCATTGTCCAAAGGACCCACATTGGATTGCAGGTCAAAGAGTTCTCAGATATATCAAAGGAACTATAAAGGAAGGATTATATTATCCTTTTACATCAGATTTGAAGTTGAGAGCCTATAGTGATTCAGATTGGGCAGGTAACCAGGATGACAGAAGATCAACTCATGGTTACATGATATACATTGGTGATAAGCTTGTAAGTTGGTGTTCAAAGAAACAACATACAGTAGCATTATCATCAACTGAAGCAGAGTACAAAGGACTTGTGGAAGCAGCTAAGGAAGTCATATGGATGCAGACATTGTTCAAGAGCTTAGGCATTGATCAAGGTACACCTACAATACATGGAGATAATATGAGTTCACTTTATCTTGCAGCAAATCCAGTATTTCATGCAAGGACAAAGCACATAGAGATCCAATATCATTTTCTTAGAGAAAAGGTAATGGAGAAGGAGATTGAAGTGGAGTACATTTCTACTAAAGATCAGTTAGCAGACATAATGACAAAGAGCTTGGATGGTGTGAAGACCAGCAGATTCAAAAGCATGGCAGGAGTAAAAGAAAAGAAGATGATATGAAGAAACAGGGAATGTCAATTAGTGATTGAGGGGGAGCTGTTGGAGAAACACTCACTAATTGGACATATATTTGAAGTTCAAATCTTAGGAAGAAAACCCCATGCCTATGTGAAGGGACAAATTCACAAGTGTATCATACTTGTAAAGTTAGTTCACTTTAGTTCTAGAAGTTTTTTAAAAATCACGGGAATGAGAAAATCTATATAAGTTAGTTTGTATCAACTGACGTGGAGAGAGAGAAAGTGAGAAGAACTCATTTTTGTATGACTGAGTATAGTCGAGCTTCTCTGAGTGAGAAAGCATTTGTAAAACTTCTGAGTTTTTATAGTTATGAGAAGAACTGAGTAAAGTTCTGTGTATGAGCCTCTCTCCATCATCTCCATGATTACCTATTGTGTGATGAGTTACAAAGATCAAGTTTTCCAAGCAACTCGATGCCTGGCATCGAATTTCAGTTGATAATTCATATTCTAAGTGTGCATGAAATCACCTATAGTTTTGGTGTCCAGAAGATCAAGACTTTATGCGGGAAGTCGATGCCCGGCATCGAATCCCTGCTGAAAAGTGGCCAAAAACATCCCAAGTCGATGCCCGGCATCGAATTCTCGTTGCAAGTCGATGCTAGGCATCGAATTCTAATTTTAAACAGGCGCTCTTACTAAAACAGGCAAGTTTTCCAGTTTTGGAAGGTCATACATGGTCATCTTGTGAGGACCATAACTTGAGTTCTAGAGCTCCGTTTGATGCATATGATAGCTTGTTGGAAAGCTCTACTCTCCTAGTTTCAGCCTATAAAGTTTCATAGAGAAATAATACTTGAGCTAGGAGAAATTAGCAAAATACTGAAGGTATGTCATTTCAGTGACTAGGAATTTCTGTAGAAGCAAAGTTCTCACTTTAGGCTATCATTTCTCAAAGTTTGGAGTGGCAATGAGTTAATGGTGACCATAGAGGTGTTCTAGTGTCACCTTAATTCATTTCTTGTGGTGTTTCATACATCAACAATGCCTGACTCTTGACCATACACCTCGCCATCTCCATGAGAGACCTGTTCTTCCGTTCAGCAACTCCATTCTGTTGAGGTGTATACGGCACTGTACACTGGTGTTTTATCCCACGTTCAACCATAAATGCATTAAAATCAGAAGACATATATTCCTCCCCTCGATCTGAATGGAGGGTGCCCATTTTATATGCTGACAGATTTTCAGTTAAAACCAAAAAATGTTTGAAGCACATGAACACTTCTGACTTTGCCTTCAATGGATATACCCATGCATGCCTAGAAAAATAATCAATGAAAGTCACGAAGTAAAGATAATTTCCAAAAGAGGGTGTCTGCATAGGACCACAGACATCATTATGTACAAGCTGCAATTTTTGAGTAGCCCGAATTGAACCATCTTTTGGAAATGAGGAACGCTGCATTTTGCCCAAAATATAGCCTTCACAAACATGTTTTCCAGGTGTCTCAAGCTTGGACAAAGAGGATACCATTTCAGATTTTTGCAGGCATAGCAAACTAGCAAAATTCAGATGACCAAAGCGTGCATTCCAAAGCTTTGCATGTGACATAGCCTGAGAATCATTTATTGCACATGCCAAATCACTTACAGATCTTTCATAGTCTATGAGCTTATACAGCCCACAACATAAAATGCCAGAAGCAATAATCATATCGCCATTTGATAGATCATGAACTGTACACCTATCATCAACAAATTTCACAACCAAGCCAATCTTGGTTAATGCAAAAACTAATAACAGGTTCTTCTTGATCCCTGGCACAAATAAAGCATCTGACAAAGTGAAAGAACTACCATCAGCAGTAGTCAAAATGATCTTACCAACTCCCATAACAGGATAAGAGGAGTTGTTGGCGCATGTAACAGTATTCGCTGTAGGGGCAGGCTCGAGTGAAGAGAAGAAACTGTGCTGTGAGGTAATATGTTTGGTCACCCCACTGTCAAAATACCAAGTTGGAAGTGATTTTTGGGGATTGCAAGGTATCTCTTTTGTATGTCGACATGATACCCTAGTTTGATTGGAGGCAAAGAAGGGAAATTATGAGAAATATTTCATTTTTGACGATATGGTTTCACTATTTTTGGTCAAATCAGTTTGAGAAGTTCACAAGTGAGTTCTGTTTGATGTAATTTTAATACCAGAGGAAGTACTTTCAGATGTTGGAACTATTGCATACTTCTGTTTTTGGTTGGAATGATGATTAGAGCACTTTTTAAGGTTCATTTTCTAGTTAGAGGACATTCACATGTAGACAAACAATGACAAGTTTTGAGCCTCATTTATAAGTATGATAGAGGGATTTAATAATGCATTTTGACTTTTGGTTGTTGTATACAATATGCCATATTGATTATGAGTACATATATTTTGGTCACGCAATGTAATAGACGTGGGATAGAGGTTATTGGTTTGAATGATGGAACGGTGCAAGTAGTTATTGATTGACCAGCTTCTTGATGGAAGAAAGTTATTGTAACTACATCGAAGGAGATCACGAAGATTCATGAGAGTTATTTGAAAGGAATTAAACTTCATGAGATGCAAAGACATATGAGGATAGTACACCTCCCTTTGGATATAAAACAATCTAAGTAGCTAGATACCACTCAAGTAGCAAAAGATGCGCTTAATTGCTTGCAAATGCTTGATGCTTGGGCAGTGCATAAACATGATAGAGAACAACACCTAATGCATCTCCAATATTATGAAGACTCATTCATAAACTTGTTGCAATCAGAAATCTACAATAATATGTCAATATATTTTGTCTGACACAAAGCTATTTCCTCATCAACTTGTGTAAACTGAATATCCAAATAATGATACAAATGACTTAAATATAACAACCCAAGAGGCATGCAAATCAACCTTAGATTCAACAAAATGCTTCTCATTAGGATCAATGAGTAGCATATCATCAACATATTCAACAATGATTGGAAGTACACTATGCACACTTAACATATAAGGTGCTCTCAATTGGAGTGTTCTCAAAACCATGTGCTAGCAAGTAGGCATGTATCTCCTCATACCAAGGATGTGATGCTTGTTGCAAACCATATAATGCCTTTTTCAACTTGTATACTTTGTTTTCATGCCCTTTATGCATAAAACCATGAGGTTTGAAATACATACACTTCATGTAAATCGTCATTCAAAAATATAGCATCGTGGATACCACATAGTGGCATTGTTTGAAATCTAATTTGGGTAAGGAGTCCTTGAAGTAGTCGGCCAACCCTGTGCGTTGCCAAATTATTTGGAGTTTGGGGTTGTTTTGGAGAGTCTCAAACTCTCTTGAAAAAGATTGAAATCATCCCCACACATTGTCGAACTTGCACTTTGACTCTCATATGTATGTCCCTTCTCCTAATGGCTGTGGCATTCCATTGAACCAATGAGAGTTTCCGCTAACCCTTTTTGTCAATCTTGTTAGTGGGACTTGAATGGGTATTTGATGTAGGCGGCATAATCATGTCGGTGACTTGGTCATGTGCACCTCAATAGGCAAATTTTCTATGTCGATGGCTGGTTTATTGGTCCTTGCCTAAGAACTAGTTCTTACTGTGTCAGCCATGATGTTAGTAATAGTTTTTTTCTCTAAATCTCCTAGAAAAGGAGATCATATTAGCATTGCAACAAAAACATGATGGTACCTTATCTTCTTTACAATACTAACATGATACTAGTAGTGGTTAGGGAGTTACTGAATGAGGTGTTCCTTGCGTTTGTGAGTGTTGGTTAATAGGTAAGTGATTTTCCCTAGATGCATACTCTTGATGTGTCCTGTACTCATAATGCTTCAACTCTTGCACGAATGAAGTTACAAAGTTAGGTCAGGGGGTTTATTACAAGGTTTAATTCTCCAAACTTTCAGCATGGTATTAGAGCTTATGGTAGTGATGACTTGTAAAGGTTTTTGAACTAGATCTTCTTGGATTTGGGACTATTTGGATACCTATTTCCAACTAATCCTAGGTGTGATTAGAGGTGTTGATGTGGTGATCACAGTTGCTCGCCATGAAGTGTGTGATGTGAGTGTCTATGAGTAGTGATTCAAGCTTATGAGCTTATGTGCAGCTACTTGAGCTTGTAAGCAGGTCTTAGGCACCCAGATTTGTCTAGCATTTGGAGACAATATTTAGTTGTGTTGTGGAATCTGTTAATGATGTAAAAGACCTAGTGTCTTAACCCTTTCTACCTTGTTGATGTGAAACATAAGGCCTTATTGAACATATGTGTGGACATGTCTAGCTAATCTTGACCACCAAATTGGTCTTCTAACTAGTTGAATGGTCTCGTCAACATCAGGATGCCATGCACAAAGAACATCATGGTTTTCATGCATGACTTTTCTTCTTAAATCTTGGGAATCTGGCATGCGAATATTTTCTGTTCATTTAAATATTGCATTCTCAATTGAGGAATTGTAATACAGGGTTGACTTGTTTGCTTTACTAGGAGAAGCAATAGATGGAATTTCTTCATCTCCTATGATAGAGTCATCACTAATGGATCTAATGATGTGTAACAAATACAGATCTTCCACTTGTTCTTCCTTTATTTCTTGATGAAATGAACATTCTAGAACTTTAAAGCTCATTTGATAGATTATCTGAGATAATGCATCAACTACAATATTGTATTTGCCTCTTCTATACAAGATTTCCATATGAAACTCCTGAATGAGCTTAATGTCTACCTCAAAGATCTAGTTGGCTACAAAAATACTTGAGTGTATGGGGCTCTGTATATTTCTTAAAGTATGCACCATAAAGGTAATGTCTTTAGACTTTAAGGCCATGCACCATTGCATACAACTCTTGTTCATGCACTCGCCAATTGCATTGTGCTCTACTTAACATTTTATTCTCAATACCTATTGGCTTGTTAGCTTGGCTCAAAACTACTCCTATGGCTATGCCACTAGCATCTATCTCCAACTCAAATGGATTTTGTGGATCCACGACTTTGAGTATTGGAGCATTTGAACTCGCTTGCTTTGGAGTATCATAACTATCTTGTTGCTATTGCTTCCATGCAAAAGGTACTTTGCCTTGAAGGGAATTTATCATAGGGACAACTATTGACAAATAAGATGAATTGAATTTTTTATTAAAAACTAAAATGTCCTAAAAATGACTGAAGCTTCCCCTCATCTTGAGGAGTTGGGCATGCTAATATAAAACTGAGATATTTTTGGGATCCATCTTGACCCCATCGATCAAAACTATATGCCTTTGATAGTCTATCTCTTGAAGAAACAACTGAGTCTTATCTCGATTTACAAACAGTTGGTTTTCCTTTAATTTATTGAACAATAACCTTAAATGACTCTCATGCTCATGTACAAACCTACAGATGTAAAATATAATTCATTGACATCATAAAAGTAGTAGATGCATTTCTCAAACCAATGGTATAAGTAAATACTCATAATGCCCAAAATAGGTCTTGAAAGCTATTTTATGTACGTCTTGCTCTTTAATTCTAATATGGTGGTAGCCACTCTTCAGATCTATTTTGCTATATATAATTAATCCACATAGAGCATCAACAAGAAAATCTATCTTGGGCATGGGGTATTTATGCTTGATGGTAATCTTATTGAGTGCTCTATAGTCCACACACATCTTATAAGTTCCATATTTCTTCTTCACTAGAAGAATTAGTATTGTGAAGGGCTAATAATTGGGTTTGATAATCCCTTTATCCATGTAGTGGTCCACAACCTTGCAAACTTCATTCTCCTCTTGCAAACTCATACAAAATGCTAGAGCAGTCGGACTTTCCTGGCACAAATTTGATCATGTGCTCAATATTCTTGCAATGAGGAAAACCTGAAGGTAACTCATTTAGAAGCAACTCTTGGAATTCTGTTTTTATTGTATTTGAAAGTACTTGAGCATTCAAACCGAAGCTTCCTTGATTGTGAGAATCCATCACTACAGACGATAAATTTGTGAAATACTTATAAATAAATATACGATAGAGAACCTTTTTTTTTCAGCTATGCCAAATACTAGGTTTGATCCGGCCAAAGTCACTAGAAAATTATAAAAGATCCATTTGAGAGGTTAGATTTTAGGTTGGACTTTTGAAGAGAGCAAGCTAGTAGATTCATTGAAAGCTATTATAATAGAGAATCTACTTCCTTCCATTGTCTACTTCTCATGTCTACCTTGTTTGTGTATGTGTGTGTGCATCTTGTGTGCTTCTCACCTTCACTATAGTTCAGATCACTCATTCAAGATATTCATATCATCCTCACTCCTTCGCAGATTTACAATTAAGGAGGTGAAGCTTCTTTACATGGTACTCATCCTTGTCTAGAGTGATACCAAATTTGGCGTCATTACCAGGGAACGTTCTTGAGGCTTAATGTATTATGGTAAGAATGTTGAAGGATTGACGTTGGAAGGTAAAAGTTATAGTTTTCGCTAGTTTTTTCATTATCTTCATCCATTTTTTGCATTTTTTTAACTCCACCACCTTCCAACACTGTAGCCACACATCATCATCTTCATCTATTGTTTTTCATTTGTTTTCAATGAACTTTTAAGGTTTTAACTCTATCTCCATGTTTATGATTGCACACAAGTACATTAGTGTTTTTTCAAAGTTTAGGCCAATAGATTCGGTTTGTCGCAACAAACCAAAAGATTGGATTTTTGCAGATGCATATGTAGTATGATGTAGCCCTTCCTAGTGCAATTTCCATGCACTAGATATTTTTCAAAGTCTCTGAGTTTTTGGGTCTATTGCGATAGGCAAAACTAAGGAGAGGTGATGGACTCCATTTATCGCGACATATTGACTCCATGGCAATAAATTGACCTCGATCGACTAGTCCATTGTGACAAACCAATTGTCTCTAATGGCAAACCACTCGATTGCGGTGGACCCTTGTGTATCGCGATAGACCAAGCAACGTGAAAGAGATCCTCTGTAACAATAGACTCTCGCCTATCATGATAGATCAACCCGGCAATAGACCAAAGAGACGATAGACACCTGTCTATCGTGAGAGACCCATGTGTTGCGACAGATCGGTCTATTGCGACAGGCCCCATCTATGTGTATGTGTATGTGTATGTGTGTTTATGTGTATGTGTATGTGTATGTGTATGTGTATGTGTATGTGTATGTGTATGTGTATGTGTATGTGTATGTGTATGTGTATGTGTATGTGTATGTGTATGTGTATGTGTATGTGTATGTGTATGTGTATGTGTATGTGTATGTGTATGTGTATGTGTATGTGTATGTGTATGTGTATGTGTATGTGTATGTGTATGTGTATGTGTATGTGTATGTGTATGTGTATGTGTATGTGTATGTGTATGTGTATGTGTATGTGTATGTGTATGTGTATGTGTATGTGTATGTGTATGTGTATGTGTATGTGTATGTGTATGTGTATGTGTATGTGTATGTGTATGTGTATGTGTATGTGTATGTGTATGTGTATGTGTATGTGTATGTGTATGTGTATGTGTATGTGTATGTGTATGTGTATGTGTATGTGTATGTGTATGTGTATGTGTATGTGTATGTGTATGTGTATGTGTATGTGTATGTGTATGTGTATGTGTATGTGTATGTGTATGTGTATGTGTATGTGTATGTGTATGTGTATGTGTATGTGTATGTGTATGTGTATGTGTATGTGTATGTGTATGTGTATGTGTATGTGTATGTGTATGTGTATGTGTATGTGTATGTGTATGTGTATGTGTATGTGTATGTGTATGTGTATGTGTATGTGTATGTGTATGTGTATGTGTATGTGTATGTGTATGTGTATGTGTATGTGTATGTGTATGTGTATGTGTATGTGTATGTGTATGTGTATGTGTATGTGTATGTGTATGTGTATGTGTATGTGTATGTGTATGTGTATGTGTATGTGTATGTGTATGTGTATGTGTATGTGTATGTGTATGTGTATGTGTATGTGTATGTGTATGTGTATGTGTATGTGTATGTGTATGTGTATGTGTATGTGTATGTGTATGTGTATGTGTATGTGTATGTGTATGTGTATGTGTATGTGTATGTGTATGTGTATGTGTATGTGTATGTGTATGTGTATGTGTATGTGTATGTGTATGTGTATGTGTATGTGTATGTGGTATGTGTATGTGTATGTGTATGTGTATGTGTATGTGTATGTGTATGTGTATGTGTATGTGTATGTGTATGTGTATGTGTATGTGTATGTGTATGTGTATGTGTATGTGTATGTGTATGTGTATGTATGTGTATGTGTATGTGTATGTGTATGTGTATGTGTATGTGTATGTGTATGTGTATGTGTATGTGTATGTGTATGTGTATGTGTATGTGTATGTGTAGGTGTATGTGTATGTGTATGTGTATGTGTATGTGTATCTATATGCATGTGTGTGTATGTGTGTGTGTATATGTGTCTATATATGCATATGTGCATGGGCATGTGTATGCGTACATGTATATGTGTCTGTGTATGCATATGTGCATGTGCATGAGCATGGAAGTGTCGTCAAGTTGATGGCTTCTTCTATCTCTACACCTTGATCAGAAAGGTTGTCTAATTCTGTATGTGTATCTATATGCATCTGTGTGTATGTGTGTGTATGTGTGTCTATGTATGCATATGTGCAGGTGCATGTGCATGTGCATGTGCATGAGCATGTGTATGCATATGTGTTTATGTGTTTGTGTATGCATATGTGCATGCGCATGATCATGGAAGTGTCTTCAAGCTCATGGCTTCTTCTATCTCTACACCTAAATCAAAAAGGTTGTCTAATTCTACTCCTTCTCCATCATTGGTTTGTTTAAAGAAGCATCAAATTCAATAAAGGGAAGAACTCCCCATTCATTCTTCTTCCATCTGTTTTCTTGAACTTTGGCCCAAAGACCATGTGGCCAAGTTGCTTCTACATTCGGGATTAAGGATTCAATGTTACTGATTTGCAACCATAATTCCATTTTAGCTATGTTTGTTTCTTCTTGTGTTGTCTGGTCTTGGTAATAGTCTTCTAGACATTCCTGAAATTTCTTCTCAAGAAGTCTTGTTTTTGGAATGGTTGGGATGTCCTTGTTGGTAGTAACAATAGCCAAGGAGGTCCACACAGCTTGTCGAGACAAGGAAGCATGCGACAAACTAGTCAAAGACCAAGTCAGAACAAAGGGAGGGCCAAACAAGACCAAGCAGACAAGGAAGTCAAAGAAGACATGGAAACTAGGCCCAACAAATTTGCACATGCAACTCCTTATGAAACAATGATTTTAAACACTACATGCCATTTTAAAATCTCATTTTTGCTAATTTTAAATGTATTTTCTTCCAGTCCAGAAGACCTTCCAATTGAGGAGTACTAGATCTAGCTACATACCAATTTTCATAATTTCTAGATGTCGTTTGATCCTCCAAAATAGCGTAGGAACCTGATTTTTAACTAGGTCGAACACTAAGTCTAGACAGGGCCAAAGCTAGTGAAAAACTATAAAAAGAGCTAGAGAGCTCATTTTTGGGGCTAGAATTTTGGGAATCAAAGTGAACAAAATACATTGTAATCGCATTTGTGGTTAATCAATTATTCCATTGCTCCATCTCTTTGTCTTATCACGTGTATGTGTGTGCATGTTGGTGTGCTTCTCACTCGCACATTTGTATTCTCACATGCTCATGGTCATCATATCACCCTCTCATGCTTTCTCGGATTGATAATTATGAGGTGGATCTCCTCACGTTGATACTTATCATTGTGCTAAAGTGACACCAAATTCGGTGCTACTACTAGGGATTGAGCTTCAAGGACGAGCATGTGATGGTAAGACATAGAGATTTGATGTTGGGATGGTAAGTGGTCAGGTAATTTCTTTACTTTTCTTAGTTTTTACATTACCATCATCTTCTTGACCATCTCCCACCTCCATCTCCTTCACTGAATTTTCAGTTTTTGATCATATCTCCACCTCTACCTCATTTCCGCTCAACCCATTGTGAGAGCCCGCGAGAGAGCAATTTTGCATGTTGCATTTTTTGCATGTTTTGTGAGCTTTCTTGCAGGTACCAACATCCACAACAACTCTAGCAAGTACAACTTCTTCGCATAGACCCCAAGGTATTGCTCTCTATCAATAGCAAAAGACATAAAAGGTGTTTATTTGGTAAAAAAGAGTACATCGTTGTAGTGTAGAGACCATGCATATCACATATATGTAAAAAGTTTTAGAAAAAATGTGTTTTATCTGTCAATCGCGACAAACACCTCTATCTATCATGATAGATATGTGTCCATCGTGCGACAAACGATTGGCAAACCACAATGGACTGGGTGATAGACACCTGTCCATTGCGGTTGACAGCCCCTGTGATAAAGTTAGTCCATTGTAGATTCAAGCCATCACGATTGATAACCTCTACGATAAACACAGTCTATCACCATTTCAGTCCATCGCGAGTGATACCACTCTATCGTGATTCACAACCATCCATCGCACGATTGATGATAAATAGCCCCCGACATAGAGCTCTCCCCATCGTGATTGATGGTCTTGTCGATCGTGATAGATAGCCAAAATCGATCAAAAAATGGGGTTTTAATTTTTTGCAAAATTTGAGCTAAACTTTGGCTTTTTTCAAGCATTTGAAGTTCTTAGGCAAAGAGCTAAAGCTAGTTTACAATCAAATCGTGCTTGGGGAGCATACTTCCTAGGCATTGGAGCACTCCTCAAAGCACCAGACTCAAGGTTGGAAGGATTCTAAACCCCCTCATTCAATTTTTTAGCTCATGCTAAGTACAATTAGTGATGTGCATTAATTAGGGTTATGTTAGGCACGATACAAGTAAAAGAACTCCTAATTACTCATGTTCAAGTGTAGCTAGAACATTTTTGTGACAAATATTAAGGGAAAAGAATGTATATTGATTGATCACACATCAAGTTCCAAGAAAAGACTCAAGTATTCCTAAAAACACTATTTAAATAGATAAGATTGCACCAGAAAAAATTATAAAGAACAAGTAACTGATGCAAAAGAACATTGCAATGTGGTTGTACTTGGGAAAACTGGAACCCAAAGACAAAGCTTATGAACCTTAGATCAGGTAGACACCTAGGATGGGATAGACAAAGCATGAGATCCTTTGAGGCTAGTGTGAGGCACACAACTAGGTCGTGGGCCTAGAAACTCAGTGATTATCCCTACATGCTAAGTTTAGAGACTAGTGCTTAGAGATGTCATACAATATGGAGAGACCCACAGGTAATTCAGGTATGGCCTATCTAGAAAAACTAAAAGGTCCCTATAAGACCCAACTCAAATATATTAGGACCAACCGATTAGGTGTTCACATCCATGAGGATAATCTACGGAGATTCTATCATCCTGCTCAAGAATCTAGATCAACCTATCAGACTTGAACACCTAGTGGTCAAGTTTGAAGAAGGCTCATGCATTGATAAAAAGGAACCATGTATGTAGTCACAAACCTACCAAACAAGACTAAAGTTAATGTGTGAAAACACCCACTTATAGATGTGCAAAGTTTCAATGGAAGAAGAGAAAGAATAATCTTTTGAGAAGTAGGTGCAAAGGAGAATCATAGATCAGTTTGAGACCCAACGTATGCACCTATAGTGTTTCCAGATGAAGAATTTGAACCTCATAGTTGGGTAGAAATTGTAGCCAAATTGGATGTAGCTATGAATGAAGAATAGTGGACCCCACAGTGCAATGAGGATGCCTATGACATCTCAATCTTCACAATATAACCAATTATGTTTGATGCAGTAATTAAAGAGTGTGCAATGGGCACAAGTGAACCCAAGCAAGAGACTGACAAAGACGGAGAATCCATCATCATGGAGCCTTTTTGAACTTCATAGGAAGAATATCTCTATTTAATAGAAGTCAGAAATCAAAAAGAGAAGAGATCAAAAAATGAAGAGATATTAAGCTTACCCAAAAAGAAGAAAAGAGAGAAACCTATAACCAAGCCTGTAGAGGAAGAGACCCTCTTTGAATTCCCAGAAAACTTTAAGTGATATGAAATAGAAGATCAAAAGGTGATGGTCAAGATGCCCAATAGGGAAGCACTCACAAAAGTGGCTTATGCCAACAAAGAGAAGACTAAGAAAATTGTTGTAACCATAGAAGAGGGTGAAGATTTATGTATATACATAGGACATGATTTAACATAAGAAGAAGAGAAAGAGTTGATCGCATTGATAAGAGAGTACAGTTATACGTTTTCATGGAGCTACAAGGGATTAAAAGGAGTAGACCTAGACATCGGTTCTCATAGAATTCTGATCTCATTAGATGCCAAACCAAGGAAGCAGAAACCATGTCCATATAATGATAATTGTGCAACAAAGATCAAAGAGGAAATAGAATGTTTGATAGAATCTGAATTTATCTATGAAATTGAGCATACCGAATGGGTATCGTATAATTGTAGTGGTGGCTAAAAAGAATGGAAAATTATGAGTATGCATTAATTTGAAGAAATTCAATGTTGCCACCATTATAGATAGTTATCCGCTTCCTATCATCGGACACTTGTGGAATGTGTAGCAACCAAGGAAGTCTACAACTTCCTTGATGGATTTTTTGGTCACAATCAAGTAGCTATTGCCCCAGAAGACCAACATAAGATGGTATTTGCCATAGAGTGGAGTATTTTTGCATTTCGTGTGATGCCTTTTAGGCTCACCAATGCTCTTGCTATGTTTCAAAGGTTGATGTGTCATGTGTTCAATGAATTCTCGCGAAAGAACTTAGAGGTCTATGTTGATTACTTATGCACTCATTTTAACATTAGGCAAACACACATCCTTGAGTTGAAATCAATCTTTGACAAATGTAGAGAATATTAGGTTTTCTTGAACCTAAAAAAATGTGTTTACATGGTTAAGCAAGGCAAGATTCTAGGACACATAGTGTCAAAGAATGGAATCTCAACAGATGAGGACAAAGTGAGAGCTATTACTGAGTTATCTAGACCAAGGAACGTCAAGGAAGTGCAAGCTTTTATGGGACGTTGTGGTTATTACCGATGTTTTATCCACATGTATGCAATCATTGCAAAGCCTCTGTACAACCTTCTGACTAATTCTAAGTGGATGAATGAGTGTGAAAACTCTTTCAATGAACGTAAATGATGATTGTGCTCTGCAAGGATCTTGACTACACGGGATTTGAATAAGACATTCCATGTTCATGTGGATGCATCCAATTATGCAATTGGGTGTGTGCTTGCACAACCCATAGGTGAAGGTAACATTGATCTACCAATAGCTTATGCAAGTAGGCAGTTAAATGTAGCAAAGCAAAATTATACCATTATAGAAAGAGAGGGACTAGGTATGGTCTATGTGCTCAAAAAGTTTAGACACTATTGCTCACAAATAAGTTCAAATATTTTATGGACCATCAACAGTTGCTTTACCTAGCCAATAAGCCTTGCAATATTGGCAGATTAGTAAGATGGTTTCTCTTGATAATGGAATATGACTTCGAGGTAGATGTCACGAAAGGTAAGACTCACTTTAGGTTAGATCACCTTTCTACAATCACTTTAGGAGACTCAGAGAGAGGAGTGTCAGATGAAATTCGTGATGCTTGCTTATTCAACCTAGAGGTTGTGCCTAATTGGGCCAAAAATATCGTGCCTATTCTAACCTTTGGACCAAAGCATCCTGTACTGAAAGCCAAAGGTAAAGAAGTGGTGAGATCCCAAAAGTACCACATATTAGAAGGAAGCATACACTCACATGAGAGGTGAGTGTACACTCACTCACATGAGAGGTGAAGGTAAGCAGAGATGTGATGTTTGATGAAATGTCAAGCTTCTATGGAGATGCCAAAGATGGACTTGATCTTGAACCAAATGACAAAGAAAATGCTGAAAAATCAAGTGCAAAATCTTAAGTTTTAAGTGAATTACATGCATCACCAAGAAATAGTTTCAACTCAAATCCATGGAGTGGAAGATTGGGTGGAATATTTAGTCCAACAAATTTATCTACTACATCAAAGAAAGGTAAACAAAAGCTTTTTGCTCGTAGTAAAACATATACAGGTTTTGAAGACATTGATGGAGATTCAAGCGGTTTGGAAAAGAGCCTTGATGAGGAACTTGGATTGCCCTCTTTGAAGACTCCAGGAGTTAGAAAGGCACATGCAGATGATACAAGGAGAAGTGACCCAGGACCAAGAAGATCTGGGAGGATGCGAAATTCTATGCAACGATTGACATATGACATTTTTATGGCTCGTCATTGTGCCTACATGACCAAGGTAATACAAGGTGTTGAACCTTCTTGTTTTGAAGATGCAATTGGAAATGTAGATTGGGAAAAAGTTTTGGATGAGGAGATGGATAAACTTTATGGAAACAAAACATGGAAGTTGGTTCCATAATCACAAGGAAAGAAACCCATAGGCTACAAGTTGGTTTACAAGGTAAAGCACAATGTTGATGGTAGCATAAGCAGGTATAAAGCATGATTAGTAGAAAAAGGATATGCATAATATGGCATTGATTATGAGGAAATGTTTAGTCATGTAGCTAAAATGTCGACTGTCAGAGCACTTGTTGCATTAATTACTATGAAAGGATGGACTTTGCATCAAATGGATATGAAGAATGCTTTCCTACATGGTGAGTTATAGGAAGAAGTATACATGGACCAGCCACAAGGATATCAAGATTCAAAGCACCCAGAATATGTTTGCAGGTTGCAAAAGGCTTTGTATGGGCTTAAACAAGCCCCACATGCTTGGCATGCAAGGATTGTTGACTACTTAACCACCATTGGGTTTTCTATATGTGATGCACATCATTCACTATATGCAAGGAAGGGTGATGATGGCATCATCATTTTGTCTATTTATGTTGATGACTTGATTGTAGGTGGTGATAATGAAGAAGGCTTTAAAGAGGTAAAGCAACTTCTTATGCAGGAATTTGACATGAAAGATCTTGGTATGATGGGCTATTTCTTGGGCATTGGGTTCATACATACAAAAATAGGTATATGGATGTCGCAAAGGCAATATGCTTTGAGTATGTGCAAAAATATGGTATGGTTGATTGTAAGCCAATTTCTGTGCCATTAGATCAAAATTTGAAGTTGGATACTACATTAGGTGAAGCATTGGAAAATGCTACTATGTATAGGAAAATTGTGGGAAGTTTGATATATCTCACAATTACAATGCCTGATTTCAGCTACACTGTTGGACTTGAAAGTCAATTTATGCAGGTTTTTAGGAAGCCACATTTAGATGCTCTGACGCGTACTCTACGTTATGTGAGTGCTACTTTGGATTATGCATTTTTTTATGAAGTTGGTGTAGATTTGCAAGTTCATGGATACATCGATGCAGATTGGGTTGGTAGCATTCCATATAGAAGATCTACTAGTGGCTTTCTATTCTCACTTGGGAGTGCAACTATTACATGGAGCAGTAAGAAGCAACCCACAGTCGCTTTGTCAAGTACAGAGGCTAAGTATAAGTGTTGCAATGGTAGCATGTGAGGCATCATGGCTAGAGATGCTACTTGCAGATTTAGGTATGGAAGTGCAAACACCTATCATCATCTATTGTGATAATCTTAGCAGCATACAATTAGCACGGAACCCTATTTTTCATGCTAGAACAAAGCATATAGAGGTACATTATCACTTCATCAAAGAGAATGTATTAGCATGTGATATTGATCTTGTTTATGTGAGAACAGATGAGCAGGTTGTTGATATTTTCACTAAAACACTTGGAGCAAAGAAGCTAAAGAAGTTTTAGAAGATGCTTGGATTAGAGGACATGACGTTGAGCTTGAGGGGGAGTGTTGAGATATCAAGCTCAACATATGAGCATCCAAGATGACATGTATCAGTTTTTCATTTCTCTGACATGGATAGGGGTCACACTAGTATATGTTAGGGATATATCATTCAGCTTTACTAGATTTATCTACCAAAATTCATGGCACATTTGTTTCTTGCGAGCTCACTCATTTGCGAACATTAGGATTTTCCTTATGTACTTTCCTCTATATATTGCACTAGTTGCATTTGTTGTTTTAGGTCATTCTTGTACATTCCTTTTATGTAATAGATAAAGAAGAAGAAGAAGAAAATCATTCTTCCTTGCCTCAATATGTGTGTGCTCCTCTTTGATTGTGAAAGAGTGTGTGTGTGTGATCTCTATTCCTTATCTCCTTCCTCATGAAAACTTTGTGCAGGTATTGGTGATGCTTGGTACCAACACAAGACGAAACACGATACTCGATACATGAGTATCATGTGATGCACTCGGCCAACTATGACACATAATATGTGAGTATCTGTGATACACAACTAGGAGTGATGTATCGATGATACATGACACCTACCAAGATATCTACGACACATGAGAATTTGGTATCATAGTACCAGACTCAATCAATCATGATACTTAGACTTTCTCTAACTATTTTCAAATTTTGAACTTATATTTGTACTCTGTAGGCTCTCCTCTATCCCCCTGTGTGCCTGAATTGCGAAAAATGTTCTTTCGCCTAAAATATCACTCATGACATTTGGGTTGTGTTGTATATCCCCACATGCATATGTGTTTGTAAATTTGACTATACTAGTCTAAGGGCTCACCTCAAAGGTCCTTTTCAAAAATTCATAGGCGCTAACTCACAGCATATATGCTATTCCACGAGTCAAAAAAATTGGCAATATTGATCATTTGTAGCAACGCTCATGATGCCTACACTTGTACTAATGCATCTAAGATGGTTTTGGGTTTTTGACCCTGACCAAGATCAGAGTCCACATAAAAATGCAAATTTTTGGGTTTCTTGAAGTTTGGAAAGTCTTAACCTAATCAAATGCAATTTTTTCCTGAGTCCTAAACCACAATCTCCCAATTTTTAACCTACTCCTAAAAAACAACCTACTCCTAAAGAACTTGATATGCACACACTAAGTATATGAGAGAATAAGTGCAAGTGTTTGATGACGGCAACACTTCCAAATCTATGTGGGATCCATAATGGTTATTCATCATGACAAGTGAGACCAACTAGCTCTCACACATCCTACAAGTGCACTATAGTGGTGGTTGAACATGCACACACACCTTAAATTATCAAACCGAGAGTATGACCCAGCCAAGTGCATAGAAACATGTGCTTCGCATGATGTTTAATGCATGAAAAAGTCAAATAAGTGCATACAAGGATGAGTTTTACCTCATTGATGCCTTCTACATGTGGTATGTAGTCTCGATACTTAGTGCAGTAGAAGAAACTAAATTGACATTTTCTCCTACCTCTAGAACTTGAATATAGTCAATGGCAAGTTCTTTTCAAAGCTCTCAACAAAACACATCTATTGAAAATTATCTTAACCATTTACTAACGATATTAGCTTATTAAAGGATTAAATGTTTACCTTTAGGTATTAGTGCTAAAGAAAACCTAAATAGTGTTAGAGTGCTAGAAAAATTTTGTGCAGAACCAATAGGGCTCCCATGTCGGTTAGGTTTTTGTGCTAAAGTTTATCGATAGGCTTAAGCATAATAGCTTACTTTAGGCTAAGCTGTTACCTATATCTTTAGGCTTAAGTTAAGACAATTAAGGCTTAAGTATTTCCTTTAGCCCTATAGGCTTAAGCATAAAAGCTTAAACAATTAGGTAAACAGCTTAGCATTTAGTTTACCATAAAGGTGCTATGCATGCTAATACCATAAAGGTGATATGCAAGCTAATATGTTGAGTAAATGATTAAGCTAATGCTTAAGCAAGACTTTAATGATTTTCTATGCTTAAGCAATACCTTAATGGTTAAGCAAAAACTGGTTAGGTTTTGGTCTTCACTATGTCGCTTGGTCTAGATTCAGTCTTAGTTTTCTACACAAAGTTATCACATGAAACCAAGTTTTGAGAATCACCTACCTTCACCGAATGAATCCCTATGCTTCACACATACATGAAAATAGTGTCAAAAGATGATAAAGAGGGAGAAAATACATCGAATCACACATTACATGCCTTAAATGCACACAAGATCATGAAGAAGGAAATGAGAGATCAAGAAGAAGGAGTTACAAGATTTCTTCAAATTATTCTCTTTACAAAATGGCAAAATTCTTTACAAATGAGTCTCCAAGTGACTTATATACATGTGCCCTTATTTTGGTCCTTTCACACGTGCACCGGCACTGTGAGGTAATTCCTAAAGAAACTAATATTTTACAAGGATTTTGATACAATATATAGGGAGCTATGCAACTAGAGGACTGTGCTAATGCGTTTACAAGGCTTGAGTGTACTCATGGAGTTGTTGTGAGAAAGAAATATGGAAATTCTTGAAAATTTTTGTAGGCTCAAGCTCTTCTTCTCTTCTCTTCTTACCTTCTTTACTTCTGAGCCTCTTACTCACTGCAACACTCATATGCATATACATATACATATACATATACATATACATATACATATACATATACATATACATATCATATGCATATAGACACACACACATACACACACACACACACACACATATATATATATATATATATATATATATATATATATATATATATATATATATATATATATATATATATATATATATATATATATATATATATATATATAATATACAAATACATGTTCACATACATGTATATATACATATACATATACATATACATAAGCATATGCATATCAATATACATATAAATATACGTATACATATACATGTACTCTTAGAGATTTAGGTGGAAGTCTCCATGGTGCTCATGGAGGTCTTGGTGGTGCTTTTGGAGAACTTGTTTATATTCTTTTGGTGGTTGCAATTTTTCATCAACATTATGAATCTTTTCTTCATCTTCTTCATGCTTGATAAACATTTTTGAATGCTAATAGACAATTCTCCCTCCCTCCCATCCTCTTTTGATCCCTCTTTTCCCACCCTCCCACCCTCTTTGTGGTAGCACATGGTGGCATTATTGTGGATCTTGTCCACCTTGGCAACTAGTTTGTGGAACTTGGTAGCTCATCATGTGTCTTTGGAGTGTTTATAAACACCCTTGTGGAGGGCCTTTATCGGATTGGTAGCACTTTGTTGGCAGTAGTCAAGGAACTGAAGGAGTCACAAGACAAGGAAGCCTACGAAGGGAGTCGGAGCGAAGAGAAAGCACAAGCAGACACAGTAGTCAAAGAAGATCTGGCAAGTAGGCCATTTAAATTTTTCAGGCATCAAAGAGTTGGGCACACAAGAAGAAGGAACAAGTAGGGAGCTCTAGGAAATGTATGTCAAAATGTTAGAAGAAATCCCTACAAAAATAGTGATTTTCATCACTAAAAACCATTGTAAATACCATTTCATATTTTTGTAACTCCATTTTGTGCAAGCCAAGGAGTCCTTGAGCTTGAGGAGCTTTAGAAGTACCTACCTATCAGTTTTCACATTTTTTAGACTCCGTTTGAACCTCCAAATAGGGTAGAGAACCTAATTTTTAACTAGGTCGGACACTAGGTCTGGACAAGGCCAAAACCTAGTCAAAAACTATAAATAGAGCTAGAGAGCTCATTTTTGGAGGAGCTTATAATTGATTTGAACTAGTATGAGCTTTTTGAAAGTAATCTAAAGAACTCCATTGCTTCTCACTCTTTGTCTTGCCTTGTGTGCGCGTGTGTGTGTATGTGTGTGCATGTTAGTGTGCTTCGCACTCACGCACTTGTGCCTTCACTTGCTCGAGGTCATCATACCATCCTCATGTCTTCCCGGATTGACATTAAAGGAGGTGCTACTCATCACTGAGCTACACCAAATTTTGGCGCCGTTGGCGGGGATTGAGCTTTGAGGACGAGCGTGTGATGGTAAGACGTAGAGTTGACGTGTTGGAGTTATAGGTATTTTCTTCACTTTTTTCCTATTTTCTCTTGTTTTCTCATCACCATCATCATCCTCACCATCTCCCACATCCATCTTCATCATCGCAAAAAATTTCAGTTTTTGGTCATATCACCCCACCCATACCATTTCCCTCATTTCACTTGTGAGAGAGAGCGAGAGAGCGTTTGTGTGCTTGTGATTTTCTGTGTTTTTTGAGATTTTCTGCAGGAATCAGCATCCCCAACAGCTGCACCAGCTCCAGCAGGTAAAAATTTGACTATGCAGGTCCCGAGGCGTTGACCTCTGTCAATCGCGATCGACAGAAAAAATGATCTTTTTGCTAAACAAAGTACATAATCATGATCTACATGCCTAGAGCTTCCCAAATGTGTGCTTGAAATTTTAAAATTCCTCAGTTTTCTGTCAATCGCGATCTCCCTGTCAATCGCGATCGACAAACCACGACGGACACATGCAGACGGCTCTGTCAATCGTGACGGACACGTCAGTCGCAATCGACAGAGTCAACAACCGACTCACCATGATTGACAGAACCTACGTGTGACACGTGTCAATCGCGATCGAGCCATCAATTGCGATCGACCAGTCAATCGCGACTGACACCCCCGACGGACCTGTCAATCGCGACCAACCCAATCAACGATTGCTTGACTACGACGGACAGACCCTCGTGACGGACTTGTCAATCGCGATCGACCCATCAATCGTGACTGACAGAGTCCACGATCCTTTGACCACGACTGATTGAATTTCCGGGCCACGTGTCAATCGCGATTGACCCATCAATCGCGACTGACAGCCACGACGGACCTGTCAATCGCGACCGACACGTCGATCGCGGCTGACCTATCAATCGCGATTGACAGAGCTTGCGAACGCGATTGACGGGCAAATTCGGCTAATTTTTTAGGGCAAAAAAATAGTGGTCTATTTTTGACAAATTGTGGGACAAATACTAGGGTTCATCATTGCATTGTGAGGCCATTACACAAAGTATTTCGAGAAGTCCTGTTTGCCTGTTAATCTGTTCTAAATCTTGTTTTAGCCCCAAAACCCTGAACTGGCATAACTTCCTCATACGAAATCCAATCGCTGTGATTTTTGTTTTGTTGGAAAGCTCGTGGGGAATACAACCAAAACTTCCATTGGTTATGGTAAAATTTATATCAGGATTATTGGATAGGATAATTTGAAGTTGACCATATCTAGGGATAGGAAAACTCAGGGTCCCTAGGGATTGTTTTCCATAGTGGCAAAAGGCAATTGGGTCTGTGAATTACATGCTTGAAAGTGATCTGTTTGTCAACTGAATTCAATTCTTGAGCTAATTGTGGACTTTTTCAGGTTCTTTGAGAGCATCGAAGGGTACTCGAAGCAAGAGTAAGTGCGAGCTTGGGAACACGCTTCCTGGGCATACAAGGGCAACAAGGGAAGAAACTTAAGGTTGGAAATTCTCAACACCCTCTGTCAATCCCTAGCATAGGCTAAGTACGGATAGAGGTTTTGATTAATTAGGAAAACGTTAAGAACAACCAAGCCCAAGAACTCTAATCACTCAAGTGCAAGTGCAAGGAGATTACAATTGTGAAACAACCTAAGGGAAAAGAACTTAAATTGAGTGACCACACTCAAAGTACGATAAAATTCAAGTGTTCCTTGCGACGAAGATTAAATGGACAAGAAGTGACACCCTAAGGGCAACTAAAAAAGAACAAGTGACTAATACAAAAGAACTCAACAACGCAAAGTGTACTTGGGAAAATTTGAGATCATTCAATTGGGCATATGAACCTTAGATCAGGACGACACCTAGGGAGAGATAGACAAAGCCTTAGATCTTCAGAGGCTAGTGTCAATCATACTACTAGGTCTTGGGCCCAGCAGTTGAGCCATCATTCGTACTACCCTAGCTCTGAGACTAGCGAGTCTGAGATGTCCCACAGTATGGAGAGACCTACAGGAAGTTCTGGAGTGCCATATTTACATAGGGTGGAAGGCCCTTACAAGACGCAACTCGAATACCTTAGGACCAACCGATTAGGTGCTAGCATCTATGAGGACGGCCTAGGAAGATGTGTGGTCCATATCAAAAACCCTGACCAATCCATTGGACTAGAGCACCCAGCTGTCAAGTTTGAAAATAGAGCGTACTTGGACAAAGAAGGGACAATATATGTAGTCACCAGTCACCCAGATAGGACAGATGAATTCGGGAATGTGATCCCAGAAACGGACTTAGGTGACCTAGAGCAAGGAAACATGGGTGTAGAACCTAGAACCCCCCGAGGCAAATCTGTTCTCACCAGGATTATCACGCCAGAGTGGATTCCCCAAGACAATAAAAGCATAGATCTACTCATGAACCGAGAGACTGATGAAGCTTTTTGGAGGTATAGATCTAATCAGCCAAATGAGGTAGGAACAATTATGATATATGAGTTCAAAGATCCTGATAGCCCAGGCAGAGTGACCTACTTAGATCACGCTTCAGAGAGGGTCTTTGTGGTTACAGAAAATGATAGGCATGCTCACACTTAGAAAGGTGAATTTATTTTCCCCCAACCAAGATCGAATGTGTCCTTTGGTCACACCGAAGCTGGAACATCCCATGTTCATGGAACTCAAAGAGACAGACATAGAGATAGATCGGAGGTAAGCTTTGCCAACCCAGTGGGAAGAGAAAGAACAAGAACTGAAACAAATAGAGGGGAACCTGAGGTACTTAGAGCTCCAAGGAACCAAAGGAATGTGGATGAATTCCCTCTACCAAGACCTAGAGAGCACACGAGGACTTTGAGACCTACCCAGCTAGTTAAGTCCATGAAGAACTACTTCGATGGCACAGGAGACCCATATGATCATGTGGCTGAGTTTAGGCAAGTCTTGAGAGCTGAACAAGTTGAGGACCTATTCACGCAGTATAATGCCTTTGGTCTAACCCTTAGGAACACAGCCCCTACATGGTTTCAACCATTGAATGAGAGACAGTTTAGGAGCATAGACCAACTCTTGGAGGCTTTCATCACGGAATTCTCTAAGAGTGGGATAAGGCATAATACTTCCTCATTGATACATAGCTTCAAGCAGACCCCTCAAGAGACCGTGAGACTTGTAGGAAGAAGATTTAGGCAATATCTGGAGAGATGCCTTGTGCCTGAGTTACCCACACCAGCCAAACAAGTGGCTTTATTCTTGGATGGATTGTTAAGTACCAAACTGAGGTCATATGTGTACTTGAAAGACCCTAGGACTATAGAAGAGTGTGTACGCATGTGCATCGACATTGAGGATAACCTAGGGGAGGAATTAGAGCTCTCAAAAATCTATAAAGATTCAGATAGTTCTAGTAGCCTCATTTGCATGCAATCCACATCTATCGAGGAATTAGCAAAGAAAGTAGCTCAGAAATTAGGTGTCTCTAGCAAACAGATCCCAAGATTTGCCCCTCTGAAAAGATGCTATACTTGTGGAGGTGACCATATGGCGAATGTATGTCCCATTATGGCCCAACCCCAAGTGAATCCTAGTAGCCAATACTGCACCATAGAACGGAGATACACAAATCACACAGCACAAGACTGCCCATACAATAAGCAAGCAGTTAGGCAAACCTACCCTCAGCCCTATCCACAACAAGGAAGATACCAGAGCCATTACCCTCCACAATAATATGGTAGACCGCAGCAATCCTATCAAGAACCCTACCAAAACCAACAAAGGCCACAACCTATGTTAGCTCAACAACCTCCAACCCCCGCTAATGTGATTCCTGTAAAGTATGCAGCAGTTGAGGAAAATTTGAATAGAGCTATAGTGCCAGTAACACCATTGCTTTCAGAAAGTTATCCTAGTGACCATAGCTTTGATTCTACACATATTGATAGTCCCCAGGCTTACTATATGCAGTATCCTGAACATGGTGAGTCTTACTACAGTGAAGAACCAAGTGAACCTAGTTGGGAGCCAGAGTACACAAATGTAATGTACACAAACCCTAACTCTAGACCCCAACCTAGGCAGGTAAGACCCCCATTCCCTAGAGGACCATGCTACAGATGTCAGGGAGATCACCTCATTCATGATTGCCCCTTACCTCCACCTACACAACCCCAGTCAATGACGATTCAAGGCTTTTGCCAAGATTGCGGGAAGGAGCATCTCTTACGATACTGCCCAAAGAACCCCAATAATATGCCAAAAATAACTCCGATTAATGTTATTGGGTTAGTTGTAGACTCAACAGGAAGTGTCACTTCCACTGCACCAGTGCAAGTGGTCACTAGGGCCCAGGCTTTGCAACAGAACCTAGGAGTAGGTCAAGAGAAGAGTGCAAAAGTTAGTGAAACTGAGAGCATAGCCAAGAAACGGTCAAGAGCCTGGAGGGATAGCCGAGAGAGAATGAAAAGACAATGGTCTAAAAAGATGAGTGACTTAGAAGAAAGCATAAGAGAAACAAAAGCCAAATTTGTTGAACTCACCTCTCAAACAAACTCTCACATACCACCACCACCCTCATTTCCATCACCATCTAACCCACCATCTGTCTCCCTACCTTAGACCATCCCACCAACCCCTAGAGTAGGATCAGTATTAGCTGATCCCACTCCTGAAGACATAGACATGATGCTTAAGGCATATCAGGCCAGAATCCAAGAAGGGCCAAATGTGACGGAGCATGACAAGTGCTACCCCACAGCTGACCTAGAGATAGAAAGAACCAAGCTTTGCACGAAAATGGTCGCATTGGCTCAGACCATGTTTGAAGCTAGTCGTCTCTTCAACTACTCTGGCTCAGCTAAGACACAATTGCACTTGGATGGACTCCTAGAGAAGTTAGAGAGCATAATTGCAAGATCTGCCAAGGAAGAAAAAAATCAAGGAAAAGATGAGGCAAGTAAAAGAATAAGCCTTCCCCCACAGGAAGCTTTTGTGCCCAATTCCACTGAACCAGACACCTCCTCTTCTATGAATAGGTACACACCAGAATTCCTACGAGAGATTCAAGAAGACAAATGGGCTAAAGAAAGTGAAGTCCCTCCCCCCATTGAACTTGTGGATGATGCACACGACCAATTCCCACAAGACATCCCATCCATTTATGAAGAGCAGGAGAGCACTCAGTCTCAAGAGAGATTAGACTTTGAGTCTAATTCTTTACATGAATTACCCCACTTCACAAGCCCATGGGAAGCTAAGTCCACTTGTATGAGAACACCCACAGTCATGGTCAAAAACGAAGACTCAATAATACCTAGGAATACGAAGGTAGTGAAAAACACTAAAGTGCAGTGCAACCTCACTTTAGAAGAGCTACTCAAAGTTAGGCCAGAGTTATGGAAACATGTAGCCAAACAAGTACCAGAGATAGCAAAACCTCGTTCCCAGGTAGGTTCTCATAGGACAGTGCCAGAAATTCCTTTAGACAAGATCGGAGATATGAGTGAAGGTGAAGAAGGAAACACCTATCTTCCCATTACCCATCAAGGATACACAACCAAGGCAATTCTAGACTCAGGTGTAGGAGTTGCTATTGCCACCACTTCCCTATGGGAGCATTGGGGCAAGCCAGCACTCAGGCCCACGAGGATGAAATCGCAGATGGCTGACGGCCACATAGAAAGACCCTTAGGCTTGCTGGAAGGAATAACTCTCACTACATGCGGTGTTGAGTTTGAGCATACTTTCGCCATATGTGATTTTAGCAAGAATCATGCCTATGAGATGATTTTGGGAAGACCATTTATGCGACAGTTGCAAGTGGTCCAGGATTGGGGAACCAATTCCTTGTATTTGCAACACTTAGGTGTTACGACCAAAGTCAATCTCAAGGATTACTCTCATAGAGATATCCCCCCTATCCAATGGAATCCCATCCATAGAGCTAAAGATGATACAGAGTCAGTGCACTCCATAGGATCAGGATCCTCATGGATGCATGAAGACACTCACTTATGGATGTGTAAAGTGGCAGTAGAAGAGGAGAAGAGAGAAAAAGCCAGAGAGATAGGTGCAAAAGAAACACATAGATCCATTCAAGACCCAGCCTATGCACTTGTAGTATTTCCTGATGAAGAATTTGAACCCCACGGCTGGGCAGAAATCCTAGCAACCATGGATGTAGCCATCAATGAAGAACAATGGACACCCCACTGTGATGAGGATGGCTACGACATTTCAATTTTCTCCATAGAGCCAATTATGGGAGAGGCAGTTCTAGAAGAATGCGAACCTAGCCCTGATGCATTTAAGGATGCAAGTGACTCCGACTTAGAGTCAATCATTATGGACCCACCTTTTGCATCAGATGAAGAATACTTCTATGAAGTAGAATTTCAACCCCAGAGACACGGAGAGATAACAAATGATGTAAGGTTAGCCACACAAGTGACCCATAAGGATGAAGGAAAGAAAAGAAAGAAGAGAGAAGTCACACCAGAAGAAGAAGAATCTTTGTTTGAGGTCCCTGAAAACTTTAAAAAGTATGAGATAGACGATAGGAGAGTCATGATAAGGATGCCTAAACGAGAGGCACAATCAGGAGAGGCCTATGATAACAAAGAAACCACCAAAAAAATAGTGGTAGCCCTAGAAGAAGGAGAGGAGAGATGCACTTACATAGGACATGACCTAACAGAGGAAGAAGAGCATGCATTAATAGCCTTGCTAAGAGAATACAGAGATGTATTCGCTTGGAGTTACAAGGATTTGAAGGGTGTTGATCCAGACATATGCTCACACACTATCCCCATGACCTCAGATGCCAAACCCTCCAAGCAAAAGCCATACACATACAATGATAATTATGCTGCTAAGATCAAAGAAGAGATAGATCGTCTGGTTGAAGCTAGATTCATCTATGAAATTGAGCACACTGAGTGGGTATCCCCCATTGTAGTGGTGCCCAAGAAGAATGGAAAGCTACGTGTGTGCATTAACTTGAAAAAGGTCAATGCAACCACAATTTGAGATAACTATCCGCTTCCTATCACAGAACATCTCTTAGAAAGAGTAGCAGGCAAGGAAGTGTACAGCTTCCTTGATGGATTTTCGGGCTACAATCAAGTAGCCATAGCTCCAGAAGATCAACATAAAACAGCGTTTGCCACAGAATGGGGCATATTTGCCTTTAGGGTAATGCCATTTGGGCTTACCAATGCACCCTCTACCTTCCAGAGGCTGATGTGTCACGTGTTTAAAGAGTTCTTGAGGAATAATTTAGAAGTCTATGTTGATGATCTATGTGCTCATTCCAACATTAGACACACACATATACCTGAACTCAGACAAATCTTTGACAAATGTCGAGAGTATCAAGTCTGCTTGAACCCAAAAAAGTGTGTTTTCATGGTCAGGCAAGGCAAGATTCTAGGACACATAGTGTCAAAGAATGGCATATCCACCGATGAAGAGAAAGTAAGAGCCATAGCCGAGTTACCTAGGCCAAAGAATGTCAAGGAAGTACAAGCTTTCATGGGGCATTGTGGTTATTACCGACGGTTTATACACATGTATGCCATCATAGCAAAGCCTCTGTATGGACTTTTGACCAACTTCGAGTGGACTGATGAATGTGAAAACTCCTTCAATGAGCTCAAAAGAAGATTGTGTTCAGCACCAATCTTGACCACGCCGGATTGGAATAAGCCCTTCCATGTTCATGTGGATGGATCCAATTATGCTATTGGATGTGTACTTGCACAACCTACGGGCGAAGGCAATATGGATCTTCCAATTGCCTATGCTAGTAGACAGTTGAATGCGGCTGAACGAAACTATACAACCACTGAACGAGAGGGATTAGGCATGGTATATGCAGTTAGAAAGTTTAGACACTATTTGCTTGCAAATAAGTTTAAATTTTTTACTGATCATCAGGCATTGTTGTACTTGGTAAACAAGCCATGCAATACTGGTAGATTAGTAAGATGGGTTCTCTTGCTAATGGAATACGACTTTGAGGTTGTGGTGAGGAAAGGGAAGACTCACTTGAGAGCAGACCACCTCTCTAGGCTCACATCTGGAGAAGCCGCACAAGGAGTATCAGATGACCTTCCTGATGCTTACTTGTTTAATTTGGAAGTTGTACCTTAGTGGGCTAAGCCATTAGTGCTAGTACTGACCTACGGGCCTAATCACCCAGTCATAAACACTCAAGATAGAGGTAGTAAAAGCCCAGAAGTACCACATCATGGCAGGAAGCATGTACAAACAAACAGATCAAGGGATCCTAGCTTGTTGTGTGGAAGAGGATGAGTACGCCAAATGGTTGCAATTGGCACATGTAGGTGCATTAGAGCAACACTACTCAAAACAACAAACCCTACAGACACTTAGGAGATTCGGAGTGCATTGGCCTACTATGGAGGCTGACGTCCATAAGTTGTGCAAGGAATGCCCGATTTGCTGCACTAAACCACCCATGGAAGATGCCACTCTATATCAAGTGTCCATAGTGCCGGATTGGAGTGAACCACTAATAGCCTTCCTGAGGATGAAAACATTCCCTCAAGATATGACACTGGCCAGACAAAGAAGTCTAGAACAAGAAGCCCTAGATTACTCACTCATTGGTGATAATCTATACAAGCGTGGTAAAGATAGTTACCTGAGACTATGTGTCCATGAGAGCGAATATCTCAAGATCTTAGAAGCAGCTCACCAAGGTGTAGCAGGAGGACACTTTGGACCAGATCGGGTGATCAAGGCAATACTATTTGCGGGCTTCTGGTGGCCGACCCTTCACATGGATGCACATACCTATGTGAAACGGTGTGATGTCTGTCAGAGAACTCAATACCCTATACGCAAGGATGAGATGCCACTGAAACCCATGATGGCAGGACGTGCATTCTCTAAGTGGGGAATAGACTTTGTAGGTCCTATTAATCCCCCAGCCAAGGGTTCACATGCTGAATATATCATTGTGGCCACAGACTATCTAACCAAGTGGGTAGATGTGAAAGCTACCACAAAGAACGATGCTCAAACGACAGCTAAGTTCTTATTCGAGAATGTATTCACGAGATACGGGCTACCTATAGAGCTAGTTAGTGATAGAGGGACTCACTTCTTGAATGAAGTTATTGAAAATCTTCTCCAAGAATTCTTGGTAGTACATAAGAAGTCTGCCCCCTATCACCCACAAGCTAATGGCCAGGCTGAGAGCACAAATAAGATCCTATGCAATGTGTTGACTAAATTGGTGAATAATAAACGCTCTGATTGGGACAAACAGCTACACCATGTTGTTTGGGCATACCGAGTGGCCTATAAAACGGTACTCCAAGCCACACCCTTTCAGATGGTATTTGGCCAAAATGCGGTGCTACCTTTGGACTTCTTGATTCCCACATTGAGAGTAGCACAAGAGCATGATTGGACGGGTCATGAACTCTCTTCGTGAATTTTTGACCTCGAACGATTGGGTGAAACTAGACTAAGAGCTGCAGCGGGAATATATGCAGCTAAGAAAAGGTAGAAAGTGTATTTTGATGCTCATGTGAAGGATAAAGGATTGAAAGCAGGGGACCTAGTTTTAGTCTACACTTTGAAGCAACATGCAAGAAAATTAGAGAAACGTGGCTATGGACCTATGATCATAAATAGGATCTCAACGAGTGGAGCAGTACAACTAGCCACCTTAGAAGGTGATATTCTTCCGAGCTACATCAGCGGGTGCAGAGTCAAGTTGTATCAGGAACCTCTCACAGAAGAAATGCTCAATCGACTCAACACTGCTAAGAAATGCAAAGAAGAAGAAAAACGAGTTCGAGAAGAAGCTCAAGCAGAAGCTTTAGAACGCATCAAAAGGATGAAGTTGAGACAGCAGGGTAGGGATCAACCTAGGAAAGATGCCTATGAGGATCCAGGATATCATGTGGCAATGTGTGAAGTCTCAGGAATAAGTCCCCAAAGAATAATCGATCGACGTCCTTTCGTGACCTTAGAGATAGGACAAGGAGTTAGTGCAAAAATTGTGTGAGCATTGATTGACTCAGGTGCAGCCACTAGTGCGGTGAGACTTTCTTACTGTCGAGAATTGAAATTAAAAGTCAAAGGCACAGACTCCTGGTCCTTCCAGGGGTACACATGAAGTTGACCATGCTGTTCTTGTCCAAAGCTATGGGATGCAGAGGAATGGTGATCTCAATAAAGAAGTCAAGGACTCAACGGAACTCCCTTCTTTTCCAAAGGCCAGAGGGAGGCAGCAACCACAGGCAGATCAATTACTGAAGACTACCTATGCTGGAGGCCAAAAGAACATGCGAAGCAGAATGACTCAGCCATTGAAACAATTGTGGGTGCGAAAAGGCGAGCGGCCTATTACAGTCAAGCGACAACAATCATCTCAACTTCCTATTAGGAATCAACGACATGATACTAATAAGAAGACCTCCAAAACTTCTTTTGAGAAAGTGAAATCTATCTGGGTGCCCAAGAAGTCGCTGAAGGCTGGCCCACAATTAAGACAAATTTGGGTGCCTAAGGCTTGCTTGCGGGCTCAACTAGTCACGCACGAATCACATCATACACGACAGGGTTCACTCACTCAAGGAGCCGTTACCCACTCTTGTTTAATACGCACGAACACACAGTCGCCCAGAAGCACGCACAGACTCACTTGTAAATGGGTCCCAAAAACGCCTCATTCCCAAGCAGACATACTCATAAAGCCCTCTAGAGTCTCCACTAAACCAAAACCGAAAGCCATCCATTGTGTTTGGCAGCCTAAAACTTGTAATAAAACCCCCGAACCCCATGTGTAAATTCATCCTCACTTGCTAACTACATCACTCATACACTGCATCTTTCCATCTAGCTCGTAGAACTATCCATTCATTAACTACACACACAATCATCGAGCACTCACTGACCCACTAACCCATTACTCACCTCATGATAATGTTGTAACGGGGACAAAAAGTGTTCTATCTTGTCCATTACAATATTAACGCATGATCTATATTCTCACAGAATCAGCAAGCAAGCAATAACAATGGCAGAAGCAGGAGGCACCAGTTCCCAGGCAGGGTCTAGCGCACAAAGTGGACATTGAAACCCTCCTCCTGGAACCACCACTCACCGAGAGGCCTCAAGAACTTCAAGCGGTGCATGTTCTCCCTATTCAGGACCCTCCTCAGGGACACACTTCTCAAGTGGGGAAACACGCTCATTGGTTTAGTGATGTCGCAGGGCCATTGGGTGATGGCACCTACTTCTGGGAAGCAGAAATTGAGTTCAATGGCAAATGGGGACGCTACCATTTCTTCACTCGTGAATTTGAGAACTATCAGAATGCAGAAGTAATGCGATCGGTTTGGACCAAAGCGGGATTGGATAGCTATTTCAGAGCACATTTTCCTAAGCCAGATTTCCTACGCTGCTCCTATTTTATCCGTACCATCACTCCTAGCAGGGCCAAGGGAGGCGATAGTACTTTTGTGCTACCCTCACTATTGCCAGGCCACGAACTCAAGAGATTCAAACCGACCCTCAATTTGGTACGGGCAGCATTGAACATGCAAGGAATGCATATTCCCACTGAGAAAGAAACAATGGTTCCAAGCAGGATGAAGCATAAGGATCTCAACAAATTGAAGGACATGGTAGCAATGACACCTACCATTGCTCTCCACCTACGAACTATTATGCAACATTTTGCTTTTCCCACCCAAGAATGATTCACTATGCCACCAAAAAAGATATGGTTCAGCTTGTACTTGGCGGAGACAGAGAATCTCACCATCAACATACCGCACTAGATCATCGATCAAATACACCTAGCCCATCAACGGTGGAATAAGAAATAGAAAAATGTACTTCATGGATGCTGTGCTCTCACAAGAATAATTTACAGGTGCTTAGCATACGACGTGCCCATTCAAAGAGCACTAGTATGGTCCAGGGCCCAAGAGTTCCAAAGATGGCTGTCAGCAGCGGGTCCTCCATCGAAGAAGATGAGAGGGGGAGTTCAATTACTATGCGCTCAACCAAGGGGAGCCACCACCACACCAGAGGTGACCCCCCCACAAACATGACGTGTCCGACCATTCACCATTCGCCTACCCAGACCAAGCGTCGAAGGACCCAATCTGGTGTTCCCTCCGATTCCATCGGACTTGGAGTTCCCTCAAGGTTACACCCTTGTAGATTTGACAAATGAAGAAATTGCCCGTTTGATCAATGAGTCTAACCTGGAGACAGAAGCAGAGCAGACCCAAGGACAACAACCATGACTACAACTTCAGCCCCGACCCAACCGGGAGTAGTAGAAGTAGAAGAGGATGAAGAAGAGACAGAAGAACAAGAGGCAAGCGAGGAGTATGATCAAGAATATGAAGAACTTTCAGAACTAGCAAGTACACCGGCATACTCGGCCCAAATAAAAAGATTATACGAAACCATGAAGCAGGTCCAAGAGCAACACAAACTGTCGCTTGAGACAAGAAAGATAATCATGAGCCAAATGTTAGCCGAGGAAGGTGTGGATGACATGTTTATCGAATCAATGAACCTGCACGCTGACGCAGTAGGCTTAGATGAGGCTGTTCATGCAGCCATGACTTACATTCATCAATTTGAGAAACGAGTGCCTACCCGTCCCATGCGATCTGGCAAACAAATCCACATCAATGTATCAGAACCAGGAGGTAACACACAAACAGAAGAACATCAAGAGGAACCACTCTCACCACCCACCTCACCTCTCACTACACAAGTCACCTCACCACCTGGCACTACCACACCTATTTCTGCCATTACCACAGTCGTCATGGGAATTCCTCTCTCTCCCGGCATCCAATTCGGAGGAGTTACCATGCCCACCTTCACAACACTCTTCACAAATATCACATCCACCCCACCCACTGTTCCCATCTATACAGTCACACACACGTTCGACACAATGGAAACATCACCAGCCATAGCACCACTCCCACCCCCCCACGCAACCTCAATCTCCCATACCCCCTCCGCCTACCTCACCACTTGACTCCATAGCATTCACAACTCCCTTCCCCTTCCCCATTCCCCCTGCATCTTCATCTTTCCTTGCATTGTTTAATGTAAATAGTATATTCATGGCATTACATCAATGCGTGTATCAACTTCAGAGTGAGTATCAGGCTCTCGAAGACCATCATCATCAACTAACTATGAATCATCAACAACTCCAGAGACAGCTTACAATAATAGAAGAAGAAAATGCAGACCTCAATCAACGTTACACCACTCTCGAGCAAGCTCATCAAACCCTCCTGGAGACACCCCAACCATCACAAGAGTCAGGTGTCAAACAACTCGAAGCCTTACTGGAAGTCTACCAAGCAGATAACCTAAGAGTCAGGCGTAATTTGACTCTACTCAGAAAACACATGGCTACCGCACTTGAAGAAAACAAGCGTCTGCAGAAGCAAAATGAAGAAAACCTGGAAGCTGCCATGGAAGGCTCTCCCCATGAAATCGACCCAGAACAATTCAAAGAAATTCCCTCAAAAACAATGAAAACAATCTTGGAAAGCTATGCAGATCTATTAGAAGCACATGACGATTTGGAAAGGGAATGGGATGAGCTACGTCGCCAGCTCAGGGAACAGGAGGCACAACCCAAAGTCATAGAAACGACCTCGACTTCCGCAGAAGTAAAGGCATTATCAGAGAAGGTGGCGGAACTACAGAAGAAGTTACTGGAATATGAAAGACAACTCTCTCCAGCTGTAGAACCAGAGCCAGATGAATTGGTACCCATTGAGGTGGACGAAACGTATGAGGAACCATATGTTCCTATGCCGATGCCAGGTGGTCAGCAAACCTCAGAAGGAATGGACACCTTGGAAGTCGAAGTACCCGAATGGCTCCAGACATTAGAAAAAACAGCTACAACCCATGAAGATCGAGTGGCAATCCAAATCCAATCAATGGCCAAATTAGAAGACACCATCATAAAGTCAGAATATTTTCGCAGTATGTCTCATCATAGATGGATCGACACCAACGACGATCAGTATGTGCCATACTGTGTACTCCTGGCAGATTACAACGCGGAGATCCAACGCCGATGTGGCAAACCTCCAACTTTCGCCACACAATTTGGGCCCGATGATATCCCAGAGAGTGCTAAAAAAGGATCCATTCATCAACCCACCTGGAGGATCCGTCTTCTCAAGACCTACCCAGAGATGGTTCGTACTTGGACTAACATGCCACTCTTTATTAAATACAATCCCTGTTATGTTCCAGTCTTCCGTAGACGCACCTGGCCCGAGTTTACCATTGCTGTCAAGAACATCAAAGGCTGTGCAAAATGGTTAAATTATGTTTATCTAGCACCTCCACAAGGACCTCCCACTGTGAATTATATGATTTCTACCATCCGTCACTGGAGCATTCGCCTACGGAATACCCTCGATGTGATGGTCCAAATGTGCATGAAAATCTTTGAATTAATGCTGATCACATTCAGGACATTCAAGAATATTAAAGAACCCCACTTCTCAGGAGTTGGCTTTCTTACAAGCAACCAAGATCTAGTATACGACATGAGCACCACCCCATCAATAGAGGTAATATATGCTTGGCACGCCAGAATCAAGTACCTCCCAGCTTGCTTTAAACAGACATTCGAGGAGATGTTCGTAACAGGATTCTGGGAATATCACTCAGAAATATTTGTACCCAGGCCCTCACATCTCCTCCACTTATTCGCTGTGGAAAGAACCATCCATTCAGAACAATTGCGGGTGCCACATCCGGACGTCCCAGGACCAGTGAATTGGGATGCATTGTTAACAGACCTAGCACGGGGGCTACGATTAGAAGAACACCACCTCGCTGTCGATGTGGTTCAATATTATGTCCAACGCACAGCTAGACAAGGGTCTGACAGAGACGACAGACGCGAGAGAGGGGGGGGGGTGTTGGCAGTAGTCAAGGAACTGAAGGAGTCACAAGACAAGGAAGCCTACGAAGGGAGTCGGAGCAAAGAGAAAGCACAAGCAGACACAGTAGTCAAAGAAGATCTGGAAAGTAGGCCATTTAAATTTTTCAGGCATCAAAGAGTTGGGCACACAAGAAGAAGGAACAAGTAGGGAGCTCCAAGAAATGTATGTCAAAATGTTAGAAGAAATCCCTACAAAAATAGTGATTTTCATCACTAAAAACCATTGTAAATACCATTTCATATTTTTGTAACTCCATTTTGTGCAAGCCAAGGAGTCCTTGAGCTTGATGAGCTTTAGAAGTACCTACCTATCAGTTTTCACATTTTTTAGACTCCGTTTGAACCTCCAAATAGGGTAGAGAACCTAATTTTTAACTAGGCCGGACACTAGGTCTGGACAAGGCCAAAACCTAGTCAAAAACTATAAATAGAGCTAGAGAGCTCATTTTTGGAGGAGCTTATAATTGATTTGAACTGGTATGAGCTTTTTGAAAGTAATCTAAAGAACTCCATTGCTTCTCACTCTTTGTCTTGCCTTGTGTGCGCGTGTGTGTGTATGTGTGTGCATGTTAGTGTGCTTTGCACTCACGCACTTGTGCCTTCACTTGCTCGAGGTCATCATACCATCCTCATGTCTTCCCGGATTGACATTAAAGGAGGTGCTACTCATCACTGAGCTACACACTTCATTACAAACCTAAAACCAAGCATCAACTTGGTGTTGATTTGATGTATCCATTTGGTGGAGCTTTGTGCCTAATCCATCTTTATTTTTTTTAATCATATGTTGGATAGATGCATACTCCAACCTATCTCTATGGTGCAAGTAGATAAGACATACTAAACGGATATTTTGTTTCTATGTGTTCGCTTTTTTTTTTTAAAGAAATTATAACATTGGCATCATGGATAGTTTGGTGTCCTATGAATTAAGGTTGTGTTATCAAACCCCTAACCCATCCCTCGTGCGATTTTTCTTTTTTTTTGGTTTCGCAAGCTACCAATTGCAGCCCCAACTCAAGTTCATTACCAACAAGGAGGTTGAGCCCATCAACAATGATGGAAAAAGGAAAAAGGGAAAGCGAGCAACCCTGGTTGATGGAGCACTTAAGTTTAATAGCCAGAGAGTGCTAGCCATTAATGTTGATACATGCATAAGCCCTAACAATGTGGAAACCATTTTGATAAATGTAGCATTTCAATTGAGGTCCTTTGAAGAACTTAAGGATATAGTCCCATTCAAGTCTATCATAAGATTTGTCAAAATCAATCTTGAGGAAAATGATGTTTTGGAAAAGCTTCTTCACATGATCTAAACCCTCCCAAATATCAATGATGGCTTCGAAGATGGATCTACCTTTCATGAGCATTTTCTGATCCTCCTTGATCCATAAGCAGAGATGGGCCATGATGTGGTTCACCACCACCTTGGCAAAGATTTTGTTGCCGATTTGAAGCATGGTAATAGGACCTATTTTTCAATTCTATTCTTGTTTTCTTTCTTATGGATGAGCTTTATCACCCCTTCATTTAGGCATCTTAGTAGAGCATCAAGTCTAAAAAAACTCTCGTTAAAACAAGCAACATGGAACCACCAAATTATCCTTAAAGGATTCGAAAAACTCATTAATAAGGACATCGTGGCCTATACTTCTACCTTTAGGGAGGGCATCTATAACTTCCTAGATCTCAAGTCTCCATAGGGGAGAATCAAGATATTATGTAATGTCTTGCAAGATTTTGTTTCTCTGATGATTGACATGAATGCCATGCATCTCACACGTATGAGGATAAACCAAAGCAGAAACCACAAAAGGCTGAGTGAACTGGTTAACAATGAACATGTAGTTCTTTTGAATTACATTCAATACCATTGTTGTCAATCATTCTAGGAATGAGTTCTCTACTTTGCTTCTTCTTTAAGATTCTACACATTTCTTTTGAAGTTTTTGATGCCTTTCCTGCAAAGCAATCTTTAAAGAAGAAATAAGCCTCTTTTTTTGAAAACCTCTTCCTTTTGACGTCCTCTTCATGTCCGAGAAGGCTTTTGATCTTAAGAAGACTTTTTGTAATTGAGATCTAGCTTTGTCAACTTCAGTCTCAAGTTAAAGGAGCCTTCTCTAAAGTTTCTCCCTTCTATCCTTATGAATTCTTTGGATCAATTTTTGAGTTCTATGCAAAACATTTTGGGTCTAATCAGAAGCAATAATCCAACTTTCATAAGGCAAGGATGTTCAAAGGAGGCATATCTCCATGCAAGAGAGGTTTCTTATGTGATATATCATGAGTCAAGTAACCCCCATCAAGTGATAATAGTGTTGAAAGCTATTCTATGGTAGAGCTTTAGTCAAAACATCGCAAACATTAGCTCGAGTATGAACCTTCTCAAGAATATTGCACTCAGTGACTAAGAAGTCTCTAATGAAGTGATACATCACCTGAATGTGCTTGGTCTTTACATGATATACCCCATTCTTATCCAAAGCACTCTGATTTCATTCAGCAAACGAGGTACATGGTGAGATAGAACCATATCACAAGCAAGAAGAGAAAGTCACAATACTTCCTTACATGCCTCACTTGTTGCAACATACTTTGCTTTTGTAGTGGAAACAACTATACATTCTTGTAGATGAGATCTCCAAGAGATAGAACCTCAAGCAAAATGAAAAATGTACCCTAATGTAGACTTTTGATTGTCTACACAACAAACATAATCAAAATTTGTAAAACAAGTGATGGATGCCTCTCCTCTATCGAAGCATAGATACTTGTCCTTAGTGTCACCCAGATATCTCAAAATCACCTTGATCATTTCCCAATGCTTCTTGCAAGGATTAGACATATATGTGCTCACAAATCCCAATGCAAATACACTGTCTGGTCCCATACCTGCCATAGCATACATGAGACTACCAACAACAAATTCATAAGGAATTTTGGTCATGAATTTCTTTTCCTCATCTGATTTGGGGAAATCATCCATGCTCAATTTCACATATGTAGGTAAAGGTGTACTTAGTGACTTTTCATCGTGCATATTGAACGTGTGAAGTACTTTGGATATGTACTCACTTTGAGACAAGTATATACATTTGTTACTCTTATCACGAGTAATGTGCATGCCAAGAATATGTTTGGCATCCTCCAAATCGTTCATATCAAATGTTTCACTCAACTTCCTTTTTAAAAATGACAAATCATAAGAGGACTTCGTTGCAATCAACCTATTATCGAGATAAAGTATCAAGCATATCGAGCTGCCATATGAGCATCTCTTCTTGTAGAGACAATGATGTTCATTGCTTCAAGAGTAGCTTTGAGACTTCATAAAAGCATCAAAATTTTGGTGCCATTTTCTAGGGGTCTTTTGAAGTCCATATATACTCTTCTTCAACTTACAAACTAGAGTCTCTTTGTTTGGAACTACATACTTCCCTTTTTAGTCTCAAATAAAACAAGCCATTTTTTAAAAGTAGGGAATATATCATCTTTCAATTTGATAGGATATACCCAAATTTTTTTAGTCGCGTCATCTATGAAAGTGAGAAAGTAAAGACAACCACCTAATGAACTGGCGGGCATAGGACCACACACACTTGCATGACCAAGATCTAAAGGATGAATTGAAGAGTCAATGTGCGTCTTATGCACATTCCTAGTTTGCTTTCCATATTGAGAATGATCACAAAATGAAAAATTAGAGAAAACACCAATAAGTAGCTAGAACGATAAAGATTTTCCACTCCACTATGAGATATGTAGCCTAAACAGACATGTCAAATACAAGCCATAGGCTTGTAAGGTCGCCGGATTGGCATTATGTAATTCCTATTTTCCATTACCGCACGCACCGAAAGGTCGTAGCAAAGTGTTGTATCTTTTTATCAACTAATGAAAAGGCATTATGGTGGTTCTCAGGAAGCGAGGAGACGGGATCGCCAGACTATCTGTCTAGGCGATTTGCGGTCTATGGAGACGTTGTAGTGCAGCATTCTTAAATTCTGAGTACTGTCATTCTTACCTTTGATTAATTACATCAATTGGTGATTAACGCAGTAATGATATGTTGTCGATAATAAGTCTGTGCGACGTTAATTAATAATTCCTGCGTTATCTACTGTGGAAAGCTTAACCGGAATATGAACATTAATACTGTGTAGAAGGCATTATATTGAACTTTAACGTATAGATTACTTAATAAGTTAAATGGGAAAATAAGATACAGGGCCTCTGATTTATCAGACCCCTACCATCCCCAAGAACCCGAAAAGAGTTTAAAAGTGTCTGTGAAGGAAAAGCACACTTTTAACACTGGCGCCGTCTGTGGGAAGATGGCAATGGATTGAGAATAATCAGTAAGGTGGATCAGTATGTAAGGAAAGTGGTGCAGAGGTGATATATGCCGGTTACTCGGTCCGGCGAGTCTTATCCTAAGTATAGGAGAGATCAGCATCCTTGGACAGTACCAAATTTGTTAGGGATACCTCCAAGTGGTAGAGGTGCAGGCCATTTACACCCAGTTGCCGAAGAATCGGAGCCAGTTAGTCGGGATTCCGGTACCAGTTCGGTGATAAATGATGAGATTTCAGTAGATTCCGGTGTAATTCTGGTACAGTCTGAAGAAGGTATAGTAACTTCAAAGTGTACAGGGATGCAATGCTCAGTGGATTCGATACCATCGGCTCAGAATTTGAACCTTTTCGGGGATAAAGTTGTGTTACCCAGAGAGATCGTTGCCGGAGGAAGTATACCCTATTTCGGTGAAAGTTCGACAAGTTCTGATGAAAGTTCGGTACCAGTTGGTGGGAATTTACAGTTTTTCGGTGACAGTGTGATACTCCTTGGTGGATCTTTATTACGTACACCACTGTTCGGGGTAAGCTTGCCTACGTTTGATACCAAAGCGGAGGATAGGCTATTTGATTTGGAGATACGTAAAAGATTGAACGCTCTATTTTCGAGCCGAAAGGTGAGCAATCTGATAATACAGATTCCGAAGGACAAGAGACACCCCCTGAAAATTTAGGAGACAGCAACGGTACCACTAATAGCACAATGAGTGGTCAGCAGCAACAACAGCAACAGCCACCTCCACTTCGACCGGTTCCAACCGGGGTGACTTACACAAAATTTGGTGGATTTCCAGGTGACGAACCTGATGCACATGTGCGAACCTTTGAGATAAGCTATGCAGTACTGAACCATCCACCCGATCTGGCATACAAGGCCATTGTATTTCAGGCAACATTAGTCAATGAAGCAGCAAGATGGTTAACAGAGTATGATATCAACCATTTCGTTAACTATGATGCGATAAGGGATGCGTTTTTATAGAGGTTCCGATTGAAGAAGAATCCCGCCGAAATCTTCGACTATTTGCAGAATAACCGACAAAAGCCGCATCAAACTGTTCAGGAATATGCAACATTGTTTAGAACTCATTTAAGACAATTGCCTCCGGCACATGCTAATCTACCGGATGATGTTATAACCCAGTGGTTCATTAACGGTTTGACCCCACAGCTAAGACAAATCATGATCATCCGCTGTGTGGGGGCTATGACACTGGATGCTGTTATTGTGATGGCCCTGCAACTAGAGCATAAAGTTGGGGGATTCACCGAAGACTTGGAGTGGCTAAAAGCCAGCAAGAACGTAATAGATGATCCAGCTAAACAGATGTATTGTACCAAGTGTAAAAATTTAAGGCACACCAGTGCTACATGTGCCCTTAACCAGATGTAATGTGCCATCTATAACACAACCGGACACTCAACGGAAAATTACACGTATAATGCCAAGGTGCAAGGACGAGCCACTGTAAATGCTATTATCCAAGAACCAGGTCAGCCAGCAGCCCATTACATGCCACCACAGATGCGGTCCAACCCGTCGCAAGGATATAGAAATTACCAATTTTAATTCAAATTGATGGCACGTAGGTACATCAGCGGAAGGTACTTCTCTGCCACCACCTCGATGTCATTTTTGTGGTGAGATTGGCCACATCCGGAGATTTTGTAAGGATGCAACAGACTATGATAAAAGGAAGAAGGAGCGTCAAAATCTGATGACCAACATGGTCTATATTTCGCCAGTGGAATCACAAGCTGCAGTGGTCCAGACAAGATCGGGTAAGCAGTTGCAACCAGCAGCTGAGGTGTTCGAACCTGGTATCCATGAGCAGCAGCGAATGTATACCAAAGCTAGCCAATGGGCAGCTAAAGAGCAAATTGTGTTGCCTGATCCAATTCCGATAACACAGGTTCCCCTACCAAAGGCGAGAGCGAATGGACAAAATCCTAACCCAGTAACAACAGAATCATCATCAGAAGCGGTGAGGAGTACGACTCAGACAGATCAGGTATGGGAGATTCTATCTAAGGCTTCAATTACACTCCCTTTGGGACAGTTTCTCGCATTGGTGCCAAGAGTTAGGCAGCAATTTCAACAATAGGTCAGTCCTGGATCTCCCGGTACTCCGGCGACTGCAACAATACAAGCAAAAACTAATTCTACGGTGGACCATTCAGTCCCATTGATCACGGTATGGCATAAAAATCACAAGATTACTCAAGTGCTAATTGATGGCGGTTCGGGTGTGAATATAGCAACTGAAGCCCTCTGCAAGAAATTGGGGTGGACCCAAATCGAAACCGTCCAATTTTTTGTAAGAAAGGCAGACCAATCCCATGTCCATCCGGTGGGATTAGTATGGAATATCCCGACTACTCTGCAAGGTACCACGTTCAAAATGACTTTTGTAGTCTTAGAACTACCAGGATCTAGCCTCGACTACAATCTCCTTTTCGGTCGACCATGGTTAAAACAGGCCAAAGTTGTACAGGATTGGTCAGCGCAGGAATCGACTTTCAAAGATCATCCCCGTAAATATGTTGTTAAATTGGATGGCATCCAGCCCTACGAGCTTCATGCCAGACCATATGTAGCGGAGCCGGTTCACATGTTGGATGGCTTATCTGACGATGAAGAAGAGGCATTTCTGAAAAACAATAAAGATCTGATCTCTTTAGGTACTGTAGATCTTCAATCAGTAGCGGACACGTGGAGTCCGGCAGAGTGTACGGTTGTTCCAGTGACCGGAGAGGCAGATGCAGATGATAGTGTTGCTATGGATGGAGCCACCCTACATCAGCTTTTACGGTCAGCTGACAATCTGGTGAAACCTCGACAATTTTATGTCCCGAAAGATCAGTTAGTAACATATAATTTGGGTGATGAGGCTAACCCGCGACCTGTTAAGATTAAGGCAGGATTGTCTGAGGCATTTCAAGAAGATTTGATTTGACTCCTGCGTGAGTTTTCCGATGTTTTTGCTTGGGACTATCGCGATATGAAAGGTCTTGATCCGCAGATCTATCAACATCGGGTAGTGCTCAAACCTGAGGCAAAGCCAATCAAACAATCCAGTTACCGAATGAACCCCAATTATGCAGCACAGGTCAAAGCAGAACTCGATCGATTATTGAAGGTGGGATTCATTGTACCAATTGAGCACGCTGAATGGATATCTCCGATCGTGATTGTCTCGAAGAAAAATAAACAACTGTGTATCTGTGTGGATTACCGGAAATTGAATGCAGCCACGGTACCTGATCCATTTCCTCTCCCCTTTCTAGACACAATGCTTGATAGAGTGGCCGGGCATGAGATGTACTCCTTTCTGGATGGCTACAGGGTTATAACCAGGTGCGAATGGCAGAACAAGACATACCAAAAACAGCTTTCATCACGATGCTTGTACGGTAATGTGGTTTGGGTTAAGGAATGCTCCAAGCACATTTCAACGATGTATGCAAGAAGTTTTTTCACCCTACCTGACTACTTTTATGCAAGTATATTTGGACAACTTCTCCTTATTCGGCAAAATTGCGGCGCACCTGTATCATTTACGGTGCTACTTTGAAAAATGCCGTGAATATCGCCTATGCTTGAATCCGACCAAATCTGTTTTCGCGGTCTCTTGTGGTAAACTCCTCGGTCATATTATCTCTGAGCAAGGCATACAAGTTGATCCGGATAAAGTTGCAGTCGTGTTGTAAGCACCAGTCCCCACAACACCGAAAGAAGTTATGCGCTTCCTGGGCTAGATCCGGTGGCATGGTAGACATTTACAGTGGTTAGCTCATTTAGCGACACCACTTAATCGGCTAATGATTAGTACTCCACGACAGTACGAATGGACTCCAGAATGCCAAACTGCATTTGATCGTTTAAAGGGATTATTGACGCAGGCTCCAATTTTGCAACCCCCTGATTGGGAACGTCCGTTCCATGTCTTTGTCGATGCATCATACATAGCCATTGGAAGTGTTTTAATGCAGCAAACTGATAAGTGGTTTCGGCCTATCTATTATGCAAGTCGCCAATTAGCTCCTGCTGAAAGAAACTATTCAGTGACCAAAAGAGAATGTCTCGGGTTGGTGTACTCTGTGAAGAAATTCTGGCATTATTTGTTGGGCCGAAAATTCACCTTCCACGTGGATCATGCCGCGCTTGTGTATTTGGTCCGGCAGCAACATTTAGGTGGTCGCTTGGCTCGATCGGTTTTATTATTACAGGAATTCGACTATGAAGTTATTCATCGACCCGGCACCGCACATGCCTTGGCAGATTTTCTATCTCGGTTGGATTTCGATGAAGCTCCGGTGGGGGTTGATGACACTTCACCAGCCATTTACGCTACTGAGCCAACTCTTGAAGACTCTACAGGACCTCTTGTGCCGCCTACCTACTATGATACATTATTAACTTTTCTGACTGATGGATGTCTTCCTCCTCATACTCCTCTTGCTCTACGGTGGAAAATTGCAGTTTACAGTCGCAGATTCCGGTTGATTGTAGGGCAACTGTACTACATGGATCATACTGGTGTTTTACTTCGATGTATTCCCCCACATGAAGCAGACTCGGTTATTGCTATGGCTCATTCATTACCCTCCGGTGGACATTTTGCAGCCGATCTTACTCACCATAAAATTCTGCAAAGTGGGCTCTGGTGGCCTACCATGTACAAAGACGTGACTCAGTTTGTGCAGCAGTGTGACACTTGTCAACGGTCTGGACAGCCATTATATCGGCACCTCTTTCCTCTACAACTTGTCTTACCTTTGGAACCCTTTCAGAAGTGGGGTCTTGATTTTATTGGGCCAATAACACCACCAGCAACCCTTAGCAACAATCGTTATATACTGACTTGTACGGATTATGCCACCAGGTGGGCAGAAGCTTGGGCTTTATGGTCAGCCACAGTTGTTTTGGTGGTCAAATGCCTGATGAAGGATGTATTCTCGCGTTATGGATTACCTCTGGAACTTGTGAAAGATCAAGGAACACATTTTGCCAACAATTTAATGCGAGCACTAACACACACTTTTCAAATTCTGCATAAATTCAGTTCACCATACTATCCCCATGCCAATGGATTGGTTGAAAGTACCAATAAGACTCTGTTGACTATGCTTCGTAAATTGGTCGTGGAATCTCCAGAACGTTGGGACGAGTTACTTCCTGCAGTTTTATGGGCATACCAGACTACATACAAAGTGGCAACCGGAATGACTCCCTTCAAGCTTGCTTATGGGTTGGAAGCAATCGCGCCGATGGAGATTGTAGTGCCAAGCCTACGCGTGGCTCTCACTTAGAAATTGTTGCCCGAAGACTCTTTGCCATTTCGATTGGAAGCACTCAGAGCCCTGGATGAACATCGTTGGGAAAGCTTCCTAACTCTTCAAGAAGTTCAGTTGCGGCAAGCCCAGACTCATGATCGTTTCCTCAAGACTCCTATGTTTAAGGTGGGTCAACTTGTGCTATTTTATAATGCTAAATCAAATCGTTCTGTTGGAAAATTTAAATTACGGTGGTTCGATCCTTACCAGATTAGTGAGCAAGTGGGACCTGCTACTTTTCGGTTGACTACCGTGACCGGAGTTCCTCTTCCCAAAGTCGTTAATGGTTCAAAGCTACGCCCATATCACCAACTCCCTGATCATTGCTGACGTGTTCCTAGTTTTTCCGCGTGTCGCTTATTTTCTTTTTATTTTCGTATTTCGGTTGAATATAGACTGTAACTCTCCTCGTTTTGATATCTAAATATGATTAATCGTCGACCTGTGTTACTAATTCTGCTCATGCATGCACGCCATAATTATGGAGGTTATCATTTCAATATCGTGTGATGATTAGGGTTTTTGATCACCTCACATTGCCGTGTGTCTACTTAATCTTGTTCCTTTCACTATTAGTTGCTATTGTGTCTGTGTGTTTCTGTGATCTGTGTTTTCTCTGTTCTTGTGTTTTCGCCTGTGCGTCATGGAAGCACTAGCCAATGTCGCTACCTTTCGTGAAGGACTTACTCCTGAAGTAAGTGAGTATCTGCGTATCCGTGGCCTTTTGGACTTCGCTGAATTGCCCTGGCATTCAGTGGAGTGTCAACCTTTCTATGCGCAAATTATTTCTACCATTGCCGCTACATCTGCTACAGAGCAATGTTGGCCTATCACCTGTTTACGGTCCTGCGTCGTTATCACTCTGGCCTCGTTTGCCGATGCTTTCCGACTTCCTCGGGAGGACTGGAGAATGGTCCTCTCCTTCCGGTAGCTACCATGATCGAATTATTCCCACGGCACTCATCTAATGAGTATGCCATTCTCTGTCACCCTGATCCGGAATGTACCGCATTGCAATTTTTAGTTGCTATCTTCAATTTGCAAAAATGTACCTACGGGATTTCGCGTCCCTTTTATTCGATGATTGACATGGCTTCTCGTGAGTCTGTCAATTTTGCATCTTTTTATTTCCGGCACATTTACCGTGAATGTGTTACGGTTATTAAACAAGTTAATAAGGGTGATCTTCCACGATCACGTCTTCCCCATATCCTCACGTTCCTCTTTCCAGTCATTCAAGCCGCGCAACCCCCGCCAAATGCTCCAATCTTGTTTCATGAAGACTCTGTTCAAGTGCTCGAGGACGAAGAGGATGAGGATTTCCAACTTCTTCGTCGGAAACGCAGACGTCTAAGCCCCTCTGAGAGTCAAGTGCAAGGATCCAATGCTGGACATGAAGAAGAGGTCTTCCACGACACTGCCACTTCAATTCACGTGGAGTCTTCTGGTCCTTCTTCTCCGAATCACCAGCAGGAACAAAGTGCGTCCACCACCGACTCTGAAGAAATTTCTTCTAAGGAGGATTCTCAGCAGCAGACCCAAGATGATGTGCAAGCCATTGTTGTTGAGATTGTTAATGAAGTGATGGCTTTGGTCGATGATGTAATTGACCGAACTGCAGCAACCACGCAGCAGACTACCGGAATAGTGCTGGTGCCTGACATTCTTATCCCCCTTCCTTCCAACATGAATACTGTTGAGCCACTTGTTCCAGTCCAACCTATTGTTCCCGACGTACCCCCTTCTACATCTTCTTCTCCCGCCTATTCTCCACCACCTTCCCCTCATCTGTTCTCTGCTTCTACATCCCAATCCCTTCCTACCCTTCCTATTCCAACCCCCATGTTTCATGAACTCGAGTCTATGGGTCGCATGTTGATCAAATTCTCACAACAGTTACCAATGCAATTGAAGATGGCAACAGATAGTATTCGTCAAGACTTACAGCACAAAGTGGATGTCCTAGAGGCCGACATTGCGCCATTGCAAGAAGAAACTAATGCGGTGAAAGCGAAAAATCATGCCCTGCAATTACAGATTCAGCAACTTCAAGCACAGATTGCAGAGCAAGACTCTTTGATTGCCCAAAGAGATGCAGCGTTGGCTGAATTAAAAGTCAAGGATGATTTGTTAACTGCTCGTGATGCAGAAATCCAGCAACTCACTCAGTTGGTACAAGATAAGGAGGATGCTCGGATTGCTCTCGGCAACCTTTTGGATGAAACTCGAGTACAGCTTGATGAAGTTGTGCAGAGAGGACAAGAGATGGCTGATTTAGCTAAGCAAACTACTGCCAAACTCCTGACCGCCATTGCCGATTTATTTCAGGCGAATTCTGCTCTTAAATACAAGAAGAGTCTGACCATTCAACTTCAGAAGGATATTGGCATTATGTAATTCCTATTTTCCATTACCGAACGCACCGAAAGGTTGTAGCGAAGTGTTGTATCTTTTTATCAATTAATGAAAAGGCATTACGGTGGTTCTCCGAAAGCGAGGAGACGGGATCGCCAGACTGTCTGTCTGGGCGATTTGCGGTCTGTGGAGACGTCGTAGTGAAGCATTATTCTGAGTATTTTCATTCTTACCTTTGATTAATTACATCAATTGGTGATTAACGCAGTAATGGTATGTTGCTGATAATAAGTCTGTGTGACGTTAATTAATAATTCTGCGTTATCTACTGTGGAAAGCTTAACCGGAATATGAACAGTAATACTGTGTAGAAGGCGTTATATTGAACTTTAACGTACTGCTTACTTAATAAGTTAAATGGGAAAATAAGATATAGGGCCTCTGATTTATCAGACCCCTACAATCCCCAAGAACCCGAAAAGAGTTTAAAAGTGTTTGTGAAGGAAAAGCACACTTTTAACAGGCTATTCAGTAACATCTAGCAAGTGTTCTTTTTGCAATACAAATAAAGGATAAAGCGAGCAACCTTTGACTCCTTTTGCAATAACCATATTTCCCTTCGATATGCAAAAGGAATGAGCATAAAAAACCACTTTGTAACCAAGGTCATCAAGTTGACCAACTGACATCAAACTGTGTGATAACTAAGGTACATGGAATACATTATGCATAGTGAATTTTGAACCATCAATGGACTGCACAAGCATATCTCCAATCCTAACAACATCATAGTGGTAAGAATCACCAAGTCTCACAGTACCAAGAGACTTTGTTGCATAAGTAGAGAATCATTATCTATCTAATGTCACATGGAAAGAAGCACTAGAATCTAGCAACCATGTGTGGGAAAGAGAATCAGCCATAAGAGCCTTAGTAGGCATAGTATTTCAAGTGTCAGCACACTAGCGTCATCAAAAATAGCATTAATTTCTTTTATCTTCACAATTCACAAAGAAGATGGTGCAGGTAAGTGTTGAACATGCCCATCAACATTCTGTACTTTACACTTTAGCATTCGTTAATGCATAGCAATCTTTCTTCATATGTCCTTTCTTATGACAATAATGGCACTTGATATCCCTCTTCCTTAATTTACTTATACTCTTATTCCATTGACCATTCTTTTCCTTATTCTTGCTCTTGCCACTTTGTTGATTCTTTTCTTGGTAAGAATATGCATGAAGCTTGATGCATATCCATTCTAAGACCCAGCCATAGACTTTCCATGGATCTCTTCATGCAAGTGTGCTCCATGTGTGTCATTCTCACCTAGTAACAAGAGTGCTTTCATTTCATTATCAATCTCCATTTTTTGAGCTTGGAACTAAGAGAATATAGCATCAAACTCATTTAGATGAGTAGGAACACTATCCGTGTCCTTTGTGCAAAGGTCATATAGCTTTCTCACCAAGTACATTATTTGATGCATTTTCTTTTTCATATGTATTACATGACCTCTTCCAAAGCTTTGAATCAACACATCTTTAATCTGATTCTTCCCTAGAGCAAACTTTGTGCCATCAAATTTTTGGATCTCAAAGTGTTATTTGCCCTACAAGTTATAGCTCCTCTTGGGAACAATAGCACTAGACCCTGATCCACCAAATGTTTGTGAGATCTCTGATGCCATGATGATAGAGAACTGACTAGAATGGATTGGAGTTAGAAGAGTCCAAATATCAGTAAGGCTAAAAAGAGTTGACCAAGTGTCAAAATCTGAAAGAATTTTGATAAAGTCTACCTAGAAAAATGGATCAACAAACAACGATTACCAACCAAAGAGCTTATGTGAGAATGTATTTTCTCACACCAATAAGTGTGTCAAGGAGTAAGTTCAACCACTATGTAGTTGAAAAACTAAAACCTAGAAAAATTGTGTCATAGTCTCCTCTTCAAAATGAGCATATGACAAATGTCAAAAACTCATAAAACTACAAGTACTAACATGTAAAGCTATGTAGTGAATCATTGAATCCACTGCATATAACCACTTAACTGAAAGAAGCCAACTAGGCATATCAAGAACTTATGAACAACTAGCATACATCTCCTATGGTGAGACTAGGTAAGTCTTCCTCCTACATCACTAAAGATACTCCGACATTTGGGTGTCTACCAATTAAGAAAACCTCAGCACAACCCTCTTTATCAACATCAAAGGCTTTATGCGAGAATGTAACCGCTATATCAATGACCACACGGACATACATAAGTGGTATCCATAGAAGCGTACATAGTGTGTATATGCAATAAAAATGGAATTGAAAGGCTGAATTTACAACCCAAATGCTAGCCGAAAACACGTGCAAGTGTCTGCCAACTCCATTCTTTAGGTCTAGAAAACCTACATAAACTTGGAGTAGTTGCTCCCATCACAACTAAAAGCCTTCCAAGAAACCTATAAAAAGACTCAAGACTTGCAATAACTCCAAATGTACACTACCAAGGAGACACAACCTCAACTGACTCTAGCTCTAACCTTGATCTTTGGATCGATCTTTCCACCTGTGTAATCAAAATTTTCCCAAAATTGCAAAACCAGCTTCTAATTTTCTAATAGCCTTCTTTAGATTACTCAATGCACAAACACTCATAGAGGTGCATCTACTTTTCGACATTCCTTGTGATGACAACAACCAAGTGGGAGACCTTGCAAATAAGTCGCTCCACTATTTGCTTTTCAGAAGTTTAACTCTGTAGTTTGGCCCTCGTTTATGTGATTAAGGCACCATGTAAGCTTATTCATTTCATTTGTATTCTTTCCTTCATTTCACCTTCGTAATTAAAGAGAGTTTAAGATTAGTTACCTAGATCCTTTCTTAATCCTTGTATGAATACTCAATAAGCTTTGTAACACCACGTTTGTGCTCTTTATCAATGCAAGAAATCTTATGCTTCCATAGCCACACAACCTTAGGCCAAGCTTCAAGGGGAGATTCTCTATAATTGTCCAGTGTGTGCTCATCGAAGCATCAAGGACACTACGTTGTTGAAGTCCCTTTGCTTAAGCACTCCAACTTCTCACATTGAATACTACAATAACAATGAGCTCAGCTCGGCTTGCCGAGGATTAGCTATGGAGCTCTCAAGATTATGAACGCTCTTCTCTCATGCGCTAGAATTGTCATTGATTGAAACCTCTCACTCTTATCCTTTCATATCTCTTTTCCAAATTATGCAACTCATGCAAAATCATGCTCACACACATGTAATCTCCTTCTCACTTCACCTTGATCTCCCAACGACAATTTCTTTGGCTCATATGAAGTCCTGCCTGCCATGTGGGACTCACTCATGTGCCTTTTAAGTTTGCACTATATCTCAAAGAATTTCCGATGGGAACTTCAACAAATGGTTCCCTTTTTTCTTTATTTTTTGTTTTTTTACTGATTATTTACAAGTTTTTCGTTTGTTAATGCAAAACAAGTCGGAATTAATGTGCTCATAAGGTCTAAAAACCCTCTAATCCCATGAAAATTTTCAAACAAGAAAGGTTCAAGAACAACCACGAACACTTCTTCTAAATAAGAAAGTTCCTCTCAAGTATCAAATGCATTGCTAGTTCCTTAATTACTACTTCTACTTCTCAAACTACTTCTGTGGTGTTTTGACAAGAAATGAGCTTCTAATCACCTTTGAATGGATAAAACAAGAATAAAGCTACCAATTCTACTTGCCATCAACTCCAAAGCTTATCATCCCATGTAAGACCTTGGTATACGGCCACAAATCCCTAGCAACAATTCCAAAGATGTTTTAGTAGACCCATGAACACAATGCTGAAGAAGGGTTCACAACATCAAGTGTCTTGGATCAACCATCAAAATTTCAAACTGAGTAGTGGCCCAAACAAGTGCAGGTAAACATTTCTTTATACAACTTTAAGAAAAAAAGAAGTTATTGAGGAAATAAACCATGAGAAACATGCACCAAAAGGTTCCAAGACACTCTTTTTAGGTACACAATGGGTTCGGGCACCTCAAGATAACCATGGGAGCTCTCAATGAAGATGGAAATGAAGAAGAGAGAGGCTATAAGCAAGAGTGACGAGTTTCATTCGAAATGACTCAAAAAAATAAGTACATTGTGGTTCCATTGTCCTATATACCAAGACAAATATCCCTTTTCTCACTTATAAAGTGGGCATTAACTTAAAAATCTAGTCCTACAATTAATTCTATTATAGTTGAAGTTTTAATAAATGAAGAAAAGTATCATGTAATAGGGGAAAATGCTCCTGAGGCTCAAAGACTCTTTGTCCTTTACAAAATGAATCTTATGTACATCAATTGGGTAGATATGACATTAGATATCCCTTGTGTGCCCTAAGTTTCCTCAGTTAACTTCTAAGTTTATTGCTTGGCTTCTTTACCATGTGATATGGAATGCATTCCAATTGAGATTCCAAACTAATATGTGTGGGACCCTCAACTGCATCTTCTTCCTTCAAAACTTGGAAAGTCATGTCCTATCCTTTCCTTCAACTTATGCACCTTCTTTTTGCATTAATTTCTACCAAGGCTTATTCCTACAAAATATGATGGCTGTGTAGTAGTAAAATATGACCTTGGGATGAGCTCCTTGGTACTTCCTTCTTGACTTTGGAGCCTTTCTTGCAAGTTGGCTTCAAGTGCATGTGAATCTAAAAAGAAATCTCTCTTCTTGGAGAATCATTTTCTTCCAACCTATTTTTTTTCACGCACTTGCACTTAATGATTCTTTCACAATCTTCCGTTAAAATTCTCGCATATTCACTTGCATAGATTTCTTGTGAAGATCATATTTGCAATTAGAGCTGGCTATGCACTAGGAAGATTTTTTTTTAAATCCTTATCACTTCATTTCTTATCATTTTCCACTTGTTCTTTATCATTTTCGAGTCCATGCATTATGCACTTCCAATTCCTCACCTTCATCTCCCCCAAAAAAGTAAAAACTACTTCATGCAAATCTTGATGGCTCTATGCATGAATCACTTTTTGTCCTTATCCTTACTCTCCTTAAGCTTAGGTGATTTTCATTATAACTTTTGGTTTTGTCAATCCCTACCTTATCACTTATACTCCTTGGTCTTTTTTTTTCAAAAGGAAGTTTGGCCGAACCCAAATCTCCTAGGCTTGAATTAGAAGAAACAATAATATACAACATACAATGAATGGGCTTGGTGCCCTCAGGATTTCCTATATCCCACAAAGCAGGGGTCTAACATGGGGGGTGGCTAAAACTCCCTTCCTAGCCATAGGGAGCTAGTTCCAAGGGCAAATCTAGGGTGGATTGTAGCAACTATTAATTACATTGATGAAGCTTTAATCTCCTTCATGAGCTTACCACCTTCTTTTGATTTTTTTGTTTTCTAGAGTGAAGATCTTTTGATGTCTAAAGATTTGTAATATCGGATTCTTTTACTCAAGAGGCGTAGGGTTTTTGCAATCGATCATTCTTTCTAGTTTTGGCCAAGTTGATTGCACACCTTTCTTTCCATAGCTTCCATAACACCTCTCCCCTGATGGTGTTCCATAGGCCAGAAAAGTAGCCAATCGTTGTGCCAATGATCGGTTGCTTTTAGCTGATATGTCTCTTTAGCTTCAGAATCCTAGCAGTATCATGCTAAACCGATTTACTTTTAGGGCAACCAAATAACAGGTGGTCGATATCTTCTCTACCACCATGAAAACTCTTACACCATTAAAGGGCCTCAGAGATCTTATTTGCCCAGAGATCTTATTTGCCCTGTCATTGGTCCAAATACCCCTTATGAAGAAGCTGCCATATAAGAATAGACTTTTCAACCTCAATGAGAGAATGCCACAAGTTACTGAATTTCACTTGCCAAGTTCACTTGCCAAGTGATAATAGGCCAATTCAAACACCCATTCCTATTAGGGTTAGTATGTATAGCGTGCTTCTTCTCAAACATGGGTAGCTTGTACATTTTGTTGTCATTTTTCCATCTTAACCCTTCAATATTTGGGGGATCTTGACCAATTAAGAAGGCCATCATAGATTCCAAGGAGGCCTCCCAAGAGATAATTCTTTGCCTAATAAGACACCACTCCTCATAGTCAACACCCCTGAAAATGCCGAGAAAGTCTTAAAAAATAGACATATTTGACAAGGCCTCTAATGCCTTGCACTCCTTCCATGTTTATCAACGCTTGCTTCATTTCCAAGAGATGTTTCATGCATCCCATAAGAAAAATAAAATTGGTGGTACCCTTCTTTGTTCTTCATCTTCTTGACTTGCCGAAAAAGCACCTCAAAAACTTTCGAAAGATGTTCAAGATTATCTGAATAACTCGTACTATATGCAAGGATTGGATCTCATAAATCAACCGCAATAGTCCCTCGGTAAGGTTACAAGATTGTATTTGTCAATGTCATAAATATGGCTAGGGCATTTGTCAAACTAACTGGGTATGGCTAAAAACTCACAATGCATGCACTTTCATTTGAAAGGTTGTCTTTGGAACATATTCAACCTTATGATTTGATGATACCCTTGATGTGAGTCTAGATTTGGAAAGACATTTTCCCCTCTTACTTTATTCGAAAATAATGTAAGGCATTGGAGATTAATTTTTAGGTGTCGCATGGTTCAAAACTCCATAGTCAACACATAACTGCATTGAACCATCTTTCTTTTTCACGAGAAGGATGGGAGCTCGCTATGTTTATTGACTTGTTCTTATAAATCCTTTTCTAAGGCATTCCCTTAAATTGTTTGGGCAAAGGGAAGTTTTTAGGGGCGTCCATATATATATATGCTAAATATCGAAGAGCAAGTCAATACTAGCTACCTTTAGGCTGGAAAGCCATCGGGTAGTTCCTGAGGTAACACATATTAAAATTCATTAAACAAGCCATCGGGTAGTTCCTTAGGTAGCACATATTTAAATTCATTAAACAGTACTAATAATTTATTTAGGATATCTAATGGAATAGGAGATGAGTCATAAGAAACATCATTTACATTAACTTCATGAATTACATCAAACCCGAAAACCATAAATGCTTCTACTTCATTACTGTTGATATATTTCCGTTGTGATGTGTGTGAACACACTAGGACTATCGGGGTACTTTTTTTCCCTCTTTAGGAGGTTTTCTCCCCCAGCTTGTATATATGCATATAACCCTAAGGGTTCACTTATCTTTGTACATTCACTTGGTAATACATTCAGTATTGTGTGTTGTGCTTCAAGCTTGTTCTTGTTCCTTGTGTTGTTCACGTGCTTCTATAGACCTCAAACTCCAACAATTGGTATCAGAGTAGGTCACCACTTCATCTAGGGAATCATCAACACCTCTCCGATCACAGTCTCAGAATCGCATAAAAATTAGTGGCATACTCAGGGCGATTAGAATTTCAAAACAGCCTTGTTATGTCGTGTCAAAATCACGATTTGAGCTCTTTTTGACCTCCGAGTGCACTATTGCAATGCCCATGTAGGCAATTTTGTCCTTTTGTTCCAAACATATATACAGGTTTTGGTTTCCTAGTACAAGCACCTCGAAGTCTGTTGCAGATCTAGTAGAGGTTGGCAAGGTAATTCAGTTGAACTTTTCGAGATACAATCATTTTTTTGCATCAAGGTATTTTAATCAATGGGCATGGTTGAAAGCAATGATGTATTTCATATGTTGGTTGTTGAAGTTAGATTGAATGGTACTAATTATCCATTATGGGCATATATGATGCATCATATATTGGTTGCAAAAGACTGTAGACTATTGTGCAAGATGTTGAAAAATGTCTTATTCCACTTGCAAATACAGTTATCGAAGGTGATACAGATGGTGTTGAATATGAAGATCTTCAAATTCCTGTTCGTGTTGCGGTTCCTACTGCACGTGCTATAGAGAAACTTTGTTGGGATGCCAAAGATGCTCAAGCACATGCATTGATAGCTTTGTTTGTCAAACATGCCATTATTCCTCACATTCACTCTTGTAAACACCAAAGGATGCTTGGGATACTCTTACAACTCTATACTAGGCAAGAAATGAGGCTCGCGTTGCTTACCTCTGAAAACAGTACCTCCTCCATCGAATCTTAATGTCTGAATATACTTCACTGTCCGCTTTTCCACCATGACTTTAAAATTCTAGAAGTGAATGAATACCTCACTCTTCTCTTTCATGAAATATACCCATACTTTTTGTGTACGGTCATGAATGAAAGTAACATAAAACCTGCAACCGCCCATAGATGTGGTCTTTGTAGGACCCCAAACATTTGTATGTAATATTTCTAGCACACTCTCACTAACATGCTTGTCATGCGGAAATGATGCTCTTGACTATTTACCAAATTGATATGTTGCACATACCTTTCGCATTTCTGCAACTTTGAAATTTGGTAGTCCATTGACAATCTCCTTTGACTGCATCAATTTCAGCCTCTACACGTTTGCATGTCCAATTCGTTTATGCCGAATCTCTATATCAGCAATAACTCCTGTACCTTTTGCAAACATGGCGACACTCATTTTAGGAATTTTCACATTATCCCCAAATAATGATGCAAATGCCCCAAGTCTGAAATCTCAAAAGAAGCATGCAAATCAGCCTACATACACTTCTTCATGTAAGCCACCATTCAGAAATGCAGTTTTAATGTCCAACTAATGTACATTTCAACCATGATGAGCTGCAAGGGCACAAATGCTACGAACGGTAGTCATTCGACATGTGGGTGCAAAGCTCTCATCAAAATCAATGCCTCTCTCTTGAGCATAACCTTTTGCAATAAGCCTAGCCTTATACCTATCAAGTGATCCATCGGGCTTACACTTCAGCTTGTATAACCATTTTGTGCCAATGGCCTTTTTGCTAGGAGGCAAATCACATAAAGACTAGGTACCATTCTTCATAATAGCATCATATTCTGATTGCATAGCAGCCATCCACTTTTTTGAAATTTGTGCTTCATCAAAAGAAACAGGCTCATTCTCATCACAAAGACTAGAGGTAGCTAGTGCATAGCAATCTGATGCAAAAAAAGCACTATGAGAGTGAATTGCATCTTCCACAATGGTTGAATTGCATCTTCCACAAAAACAACATCATGGCTAACCAAAATGAGTTTAGTTTGTTGATGATACATATGATCGTCTTTGCTTTTAGAATTGTATCCAACAAAAATACATTTCACTGCTTTATCATTCAATTGCTTGCATTGTTGTTCAGACACTAATGCATATGCCAGACAACCAAAGACATGCAAATGAGCAATAGATGGCTTGCAAACATGCCAGGCCTCATATGGAGTGATCGATTCCAATGCTTTGGTGGGGCACCTATTAAGTACATATGTTGCACACATAACAACCTCAACTCAGAAGCTATGTGGTAAAGCCTAAGTTTGGACTATACACCTCGCCATCTCCATGAGAGACCTATTCTTTCTTTCACCATTTCCATTCTATTGAATTTTATATGGCATTGTAAACTAATGTCTTATCCCATGTTTAACCATAAATGCATTAAAATCAGAAGACATGTATTCCCCCCTTCGATCAGAATGGAGGGTGCACATTGTCAATTTCCCAATTTAAAGCCTAATAGATTTTCAACCATAATGAGAAACTTTTTGAAGCACATAAACACTTCGGACTTTGCTTTCAATGGATACAACCATGCATGCCTAGAAAAATCATCAATGAAATTCACAAAGTAAAGGTAGTTCCCAAAAGAAGGTGTAGGACCGCATACATCACTATGAACAGGCTGCAATTTATGAGAAGATCTAACTAAACCATCTTTAGGTTAGGAAGAACTCTACATTTTGCCCAAAATAAAGCCTTCACATACATGTTTACCAGGTGCCTCAAGTTTGTGCAAAGAGGACACCATTCATATTTTTGCAGGTGTAGTAAACAAGCATAATTCAACTGACCAAAGTGTATATGCCAAAGCTTTGCATATGATATAGCCTGAGAATTTTGTACTACACATGTTGAATCATTCATAGATTTTTCATAGTCTATGAACTTATACAGCCCATGAAATAAAATTTCAGAAGCAATAATGACATCGCCATTGGAGATATAATGAATTGTACACGTGTCATCAACAAATTTGACAACCAAGACGATCCTGGCTAATGCTAAAATTAACAATAGATTTTTCTTGATCCTTGGCACAAATAAATCATGTGACAATGTGAAAGGATTAGCATCAACAATAATCAAAATGTTCTTACCAACTCCCATTATAGGATGTGAGGAGTTGTTTGTGCATGTGATAGTACTCCCTATAGGGGTATGCACATGTGAACTAAAGAAACTGCACTGCGAGGTAATATGTTTGGTTCCCCACTATCAAAGTACCAAACATATGAGTTTACTATAGACATATGCTGCTCATGAGAAGATGGGTCATAATTGCATACGGTAGTAAACATGTGTTCTTCATTTTGCACAAAATTAGTAGACTCTGCTTTTGGTGTAGAGGCCTTTGCAACAACTATTCCAACCTCTTTCTTCTTTGCCTCTTTTGCAACCAGTTTTGGACAACTCTTTATGACATGATCATTTCCTTTACAGTATTTGCAAAATTGTTCCTGCTTTTCTATTTTCTTCTCATCTTTGTCTTCCTTCTTTGATTGTGCAACATTAGCAAATTTTTTCTTACTAGTAGATGAGCTCCATTTACCCTTGCCCTTTTGATTACCTAAGAAAGCTTGATCTGCAACATGCATCATAGAATTGTTCTCCCTGAACTGATCTTCCTGCAACAAAACAAAGACTAACTCCTCAAATGTTAAGGCACTTGGATTGCCTTTCATCATCAATTAAGGAGTAGAAGCAAAACTCTCATATGAATTTGGAAGACCATTAAGAATAGCCTGCACAAGTAAACTATCTCGTAAGACTTCATCAATAGAAATCAATTGTTCCTTCAAGTCTTTGATCTTTATCAAAAAATTGTCCATAGAATTTCCTTCATTCATATGCTCACTCTCCAACTCTTTTTCAGAGATAAGCAACATGAACCTCATTTCTTGCCTAATATAAAGTGGTAAGTGTATCCCAAGCATCCTTTGCTATTTTGTAAGAGTTAATATGGGGGATAATGGCTCGTTTGATAGACAAGGCTATTAAGGCATGTGCTTGAGAATTTCTATCATCCCAACAAAGTGCTCTATAGTAGGTGCAACAAGAACCACAACACGAACATGAATATGAAGATCATCACCTTCAATGCCATTTGCATCACCTTCAATAACTGCATTCGTAGGTGCAGTAGGGTGTTTTTCAATACCCTACATAATATTCCACAATTGCTTTGCTACCAATACATGATGCATCATATATGCCCATAATGGGTAATTGGTACCATCCAACTTGTCCTCAATAGCCAACATATAGAATACATTATTGCTTTCAGCCACGCCCACTTACTACATACCTTAATACGTCAAATGTTATGGAGTATCCCAACTGAAAAGGAAGTTGAGGTGTGACCCTCCTCAATTACTCATTGAATTACTCATTGAGTAGGATACTCATATAAGTGCCAAGTGGCACTCATATGAGGAGAGAGATAGAAAACCACTACACGGTTGGGCGGCAAGGGTAGATCTCGATCTCCGTGTGCTGGTACGACACGGGAAGACGACAAAAGCTTGGGGAGTTCATCGAAGCACGGGGGCAAGTGACAGTAGAGGACAGAACCATGATATCAAATGAGCTCAACAACTTTCTAAAAAGTCATGGAATTTGATGTTAGGTTTCATGCAGGTATACACCACAACAGAATGGCATTTTTGAATGTAGAAATAGACATATTGCAGAAATAGCAAGAGCCTTGATGGCTGAGAAGAATATGCCTCATTGTTATGGGGCGAAAGCTGTGCACACTACTATATACATCATGAACAGAACTCCAACTGTTGTTGTACATCAAGTTACACCTGAAGAGAAGGTCACAGGTAAAAAGCCAAACTTATAACATAGGAAAGTTTTTTGTTGTATTTCATATGTACATGTTCCAAATGAATTGAGTACAAAGTTTGATCCAAAAGAAGAAAAATCCTTGAGCGAAAGGGATATAAATGTTATAATCTACTCACATGACATGTGAATGTAAGTAGAGATGTGGTTTTTGATAAAATTCCAGGCTTCTATGTAGATGCCAAAGATGGACTTGATCTTGAACCAAATGACAAAGAAAATGCTGAAAAATCAAGTGCAGAATCTCAAGTTTTAAGTGGATCGGATGTGTCACCAAGCAATAGTTCCAACTCAAATCCATGGAGTGGAAGATTGCGTGGAAATTTCAATCCATCAAATTCATAAAATACCTCCAAGAAAGGTAAAGAAAAGCTTTATGTTGGTAGTAAAACATCCACATGTTTTGAAGACATTGATGGAGATTCAAGTGGTTCAGAAAAGAGCCTTGATGAGGAACTTGGATTGCCCTCTGTGAAGACCCAAGAGTAAGAAAGGCACATGCAGATGATACAAGGAGAACTGAGCCAGGACCAAGAAGATATGGGAGGATGCAGAATTCAGTGCAACAATTGACATATGACAGTTACATGGCTTGTCATTATGCCTACATGACAAAGGTAATACAAGACGTTGAACCCTCTTGTTTTGAAGATGCAATTGGAAGTGCAAATTGGAAAAAAGCTACTGATGAGGAAATGGTTGCACTTTATGGAAATGATACATGGAAGTTGGTTCCATTGCCGCAAGGAAAGAAACCCATAGGCTACAAGTGGGTTTACAAGGTAAAGCACAATGCTGATGGATATGAGGAAATGTTTAGCTCTGTAGCTAAAATGTCTACTGTGAGAACACTTGTTGCATTAACTATAACAAAAGGATGGACTTTGCATCAGATGGATGTGAAAAATGCTTTCCTACATGGTGAGTTATAGGAAGAAGTATACATGGCTCATCTTTTGAAACTTCTTTTGAAACTGAGTTACAAAAGATGCTTGAGGGGAAGTGTTGAGATATCAAGCTCAACATGTAATGATCAAGGATGACACGTATCATTTTTCATTTCTTTGACATGTATAGTGGTCATGCCGGTACATGTCAGGGATACTTCATTGAGCTTTACTAGATTTATCTATCGAGAGTGATGGCACATTTGTTTCTTGCCAGCTCACTTATTCGCATACATTAGGATTTTCCTTATGTACTGTTCTTTATATATTGCACTTTTTGTATTGTTGTTTTAGGTCATTCTTGTACATTCCTTTTATGTAATAGAAGAGGAAGAAGATTATTCTTCCTTGCCTCAATCTGTGTGTGCTCTTCTTTGATTGTGAGAGTGTGTGTGAGATCTCTTCCTTATCTTCTTCCTCGTCACAATTCTCTATCAACATGCTATTGGATGCTTGATTTACTTATGCATAACTAGGCCTGATATTCAATTTGCTATCTCGTAGATGAGCAAGTTTATGTATTGCCTAGGTGTCAAGCATTGGCAGGTAGTTAAGCACATCTTTCACTACTTGAGTGATACTGTTGTCAGGATCTTGCTCACGCGCATACAGAGATTACGGACGCAGAAAAACACACAGAAAATAGAGGCAACAAGAGACGAGACCGAATGCAAGATTGGGTGCAATCTCCCCCCATGCACTCTGTTTCGACAGTCCACAGAGTGCATGTATTTATAGGAATTTTGATTACGTCGAAAAGAGTGGTTACAAGAGGGCGGCTTTGAAAAGCAAGCGTGAAACTAAAAGTTGATAACTTTTACAGAAAGACATTGCTTTTCAATAACAGAAACTACGGTCTACAATGATCCTTATGCTAATCATTACTTTTTTAACAATAGAACCTTCTACGCAGGTTTATTTACAAGCTAAATAATAATTATTTGGATTATTGATGTCCGCCCTTTCACGCCTTGCACGCTCCTCACGAACCTTCAGCTGCTATATCAGAAACATCAAAAAACATATTAATACATTAATAATATAACACTTTAGCAATGCATTGTTCAATAATATACAACAGATACCTAGCTACTTGGATTGTTTTCTCCCAAGGGGGGATCACTACCGCTAGATTTACATGCTTATTCTAACTCTGATTAGGCTGGTTGCTATGTGTGTCCACTAGTGTTTTTTGCTTCATGCTTGGTAGATCATGCATACCTTGGTTGAGCAAGATGTAGCCTATTGTGGCCACTTCAAGTTGTGAGGCTGAATATAGGGTAGCTTTTAGAGTGACTGTTGAGTATGTGTGGATCCGATGCCTTTTGGTTGATTTGGGTGTTGGTCAGCCTTCTGCCACCACCATCTTCACTCACAGGCAGAGCGCATTGGTAGTTGTGAGGAAATTTGTGTAGCTTTTAATATCTATGTGTTAGTGATGAGGGAATCAAGAAGATGCACCATATTTTGCATAATTTTTTTGGTTTTAATTCTAGAGATGACAGCCATGTAATCACGCCTTTGAGAAGAGAGCGAAGTGGAAACCCCCATGAGTTGAGTGAAGTGGTTGGCAAATAATTCTATATTCTCTTTGTCAATACTGCATTCCACCCCATGGTTGTCAATCATGTACAGGATATGGGAGCCTCAACCATTTAATCATTGAATGATGAGGCAAATAATGTGTATAATCATATATATGTAATAATACAAGTGGAGGATCACATGGCGATTACACAATTCCCAACAATATTTCTATCTTTATACATTTTACACTTAGCTATATCACCATGAGTTGTGATCCTTAGTTTCTATTCTTCTTTGTATTTTTTGTGTACATTCCTCCTCCTCGGATTTCAACAAGCACTACATTTTGCATGTTGGATACACTTTAGAAATAGGATGTCCACTATGAAGGAATAGGAAAAGAATAAACCTTGTAGATTGAGCACACACCTTAGCAATAGGATGCCCGTTTGGAAGGAAGAGGAAAGTAATCTATTAGGAACAAATCAACCAATCCATAAAGAATTTTCCACATCCAAGTAGGTGTGCACCTCAAAAAGGTCCCTAAGTATGCATCAAGAACCTAACCTCTTCGTTCAAATAGACATTATGGCATTTCTTGGGATAAAAAGTGGTGGAAATAGAAGATCAATAACTACTATGAAATTCATTTTCCCTTGGTGTGTTAGATGTAAGAGGAACAAAGAAGGTTTTGCATGTTCTCTTTTTTTTTCTTGCCCTCATAAATGGTTGTTTGGAGAGAAACGTAAATATATATATATATATATATATATATATATATATATATATGCCAAAATTGCTAATGAAAAAAGTAATAGGTAGATGTGTTATGTGAATCTCAACATGGAGTTAAAGATCATATTGAACTTTGCAATTTTTATAAAAGAGAAAATAAATATTTCTAGAACGCATAGTGAGATGAAAATACAGTTATCAGAGGATTTAAGCTTGTTTGACGAAGCTTGTCCTATTGTGTGGATAACATGCATGGGCGTCCATCAAGAAGAGATGATGTAGCCTATCATGTGGAAGACCTCGAACTCTTCAACTGTATTGTACATTACTAATAAATTTGAAGTTCACTCCAATGCAAGAAAGGATATATCTATATCTTTTTCTCATGCAGCAGCCTGTGACAGACGGGCTTGTTCGCGGAAGTGGATCCGTTGATTACAGCAACGGCGCCGAGGCATGAAGGAAATGCCATGTCTGATACGTCATGGACCGGGGAGGTCATTCCCTACACTTCAGAAAAATAATGTCAGAAGAGTTAGGCACTGCTCCTGTTCCACAGAAAAGCCTTTTAACAACGAGCTGATCCAAACCTCAATAGCACAGTTTCAGTTTATGAGCAGGTTGATCATACAATTTACATGGCAGCTCCTTCAATCGCTCAACCGTGCGTTATCCTCTTTCAAACGAGCAGAGAAACTGATTCAAATCGTTCGCACCATCTCACGCCCCCATTGGTCAGACATCCTTATTACTACTCACCTTCATCTGTAGGCGTGTGCAATCCGTTGTCCGGGGGACACATTCGGAATTTCCCTTCCGTTTCCCTGTCGGTTTCCTCCCTTTCAGGTGTGGAAACCGGTATCTATCTTGCCTCGCAATGTCAAGCAAGTCCTTCGAAGGACGAGTTTGTACATCCGGCTGTCCTGGTCAGTGTCCTTCGCGATTGCAAGAAGCTGGATGCTGCCGAGGAAGCTTTAAGCATCGTCGCGCTAAGCGGATTGGACTCTGACACGTATGTCGGTACTAACTTAATCCAATTGTATACCAGGCTTAATAACCTTCGTGAAGCATGTCGAATGTTCAACAAGATAGGAGAACCCAACGTAATAACCTGGACCTCGATCATTTCAGCGCACGCTAAGCTTGGCCAAGAGGAGCAAGCGATTCAACTGTATTACAAGATGCAAGAAACTGGTGTACAACCTGATGGATATGCTCTTGTTAGTGCATTGAATGCATGCTCTAGCATCACATCACTACAGCAGGGCATGCGAATTCATGATTATGCTGTGAAGTCAGGTCTAGAGTCCAGTGTATACATTGGAAATGCCTTGGTTTCGTTGTATGTCAACTGTGGAAACCTTGAAGCAGCATCAACCGTCTTTTCACAAGTGCTAGGTCGAGATGTTATTACTTGGAGCACACTAATGGGAGGTTATGCTCAAGAGGGGCAAATGCAAGAGACATTCAAACTCTTAGCGGAAATGCAACAACATGATGTCAAACCAAACACTGTTAGTTACATCCATATTCTAGATGGATGTGCAAATGCTGATGGTTTTGAGGAGGGCGGCATGCTGATTCATGCTTCTATTGTTGAAGATGGTATTGATGATGATGAATTAGTAGGAAGTGTGTTGATAGATATGTATGGGAAATGGGGGATGGTAGAAGAGGCATACAAGGTGTTTGACAGGCTTCCGCACCGGGATGCTGTTACATGGACATCAATGATTGGAGCTTTTACACAAGCAGGTGATGAATATGCTCAGTATGCTCTCAAGCTGTATGAACAGATGGAGCTAGAGGGCACACAGCCTAACAATATAATGTACTTGTCTGTACTTAAATTATGTGCTCACTTATCTGATTCATGGTATGGGCATGAAATTCATCACAGGATTGTGGCAAGTGGTTGCGATAGGGACATAATGGTCGCAAGCAGCTTAATTGACATGTATATAAAGGCTGGTGAGATTGACGATGGATTTCATGTGTTTGAAGAACTTCCAAAGCGAAATGTTGTGGTTTGGAGCTCGATTATCATGGGATATGTTGAGTTAGGCTTTAGCGACACAGCTCTTTACCTTTTCCAGCAGATGCAGAAAGAAGGGATTGAGCCAGATGTGACATCTATAGTTTGCATCCTGAAGGCTTGTGGTTGTGTTGCAGCATTAGAACAAGGCAAAATCATTCATGGTTATGTTATAAAACGGGGGTTTGAAATGGACGTGCATGTGGGCAGTGCATTGATTTGCATGTATTCAAGTTGTGGAAGCCTAGATGATGGTGTGGATGTGTTTGAGGGGCTGCAAGTTCGTAATGTTGTAGTTTTCAATGCCATGATAACTGGTTTTGCAAAGAATAATAATTTCAGTTTGGCTCTGAAAACCTACAGTGCTATGGAAGGATGTGAATGCAAACCCAATGGAGTTACTTACTTGTCTCTTCTCACTGCTTGCAGCAACCTAGGACTGGTGAAAGAAGGGTGTGATCTTTTCAAATCAATGAAAGAGGATGTTAATCTGCTGGAGCTTGATCATTATAACACATTGGTGGACATTTTTGGCCATGCAGGTCTCTTGCTTTATTCAGAGGACCTGCTAGAGACAATCCCTTTCCAGGCCAACTCTGTTGGTTGGTTATCTTTACTTAGCTCTTGCAGAACTTTCAGAGATATCACTGTTGGAAGGCGATGCTTTGAAAGGGTTGTCACTCTTGAGCCCATGAATAGTGCTGCATATGTTCTCATGTCCAGAATTTATGACCTTGTTGGGTTGTATGAAGATGCAATCGGATTAGAGATTTTACGGCGTTCACGGAAGGCATGGAAACTGCCAGGAACATCTTGTATAGAAGTTGATCAAAAGGTACATAGGTTCACAGTCCAAGAGTATGAGCATCTAAGAAGCATGGAAATAAAAACAAGGATAAGAAACATTATTCAAAAGTGGAAACAGGAGCAGTCTCTGCCACAAAATATTGTAGATGCTGGAATTGTTGTGGAGGATGATGAATTTTGTGAACATTGTGAGATGTCAGCTGTTGGATTTGGCCTCATCAGTACACCGCAGGGGAAAACTCTTCGAATTACAAAGAACCTCTGCATTTGCTCCAATTGTCATTCAGTTCTGAAGTTCATCTCCAAAAGTGAAAAGAGGAGAATTGTACTGATAGATGCTTTCTGTGTCCATGACTTCAAAGATGGAGTCTGCACGTGTAGCAATTTTTTGTATAGAGATTTATCATACAGATGAAAAATGTTATTATACATACGGATTAAAATGGATGTAAATGTCATTAGGCAGATACTGATGTTTTTGCTGCTAGTGAGTGCACTTTTTTGTATATCAAAGTTAAGGTAGATACAAGCAGGGCTTCTGCGGTAAATATCTTAGAAGATCTAGTGCGATCAACCATGGAAGATATAAGGCTTTAGGATCCATCAAGATGGAAATTCTCATCAACGTTATGCATGGGTAAAAGCTTCTAGAATGAGAAAGCAAAGTCAATACTTGGTGATCAAAGGGAGCGAACTTCTAGGATATGTTATTCTCTTGATCTTTATAATTGAGTAATGAATGTGTCAACCTTGGTTGGGTACCATACTTGCTGCTGCATCAAGCCTTGGGAATAATCATACTGTACTGAATAGCCAGTCATTAAAAGAATCCTCAGAAGAGGAAACATGTGATTATTTGATATTATGCATATAAAGATCGAGGAAACTCTATGGCTTGTGAACATTGTAACAGCTGGAGTATCCATAGGACATGAAGCAGCATCGGAATTTTTCATGATAACAGACATGAATTTGGCATTGTTGATAGGTGCTTGGGAAGAATCTTTCACCATTATTATTGCCGTATCAAACTAATAGAGACAAGAATTTAAGATTACAGGAAGCAAAAGTGGTGGCCCTTGAATTTAGGTCATCTGAAGCATAGTGGTGACCAGTGGGATATTATTGAAGGATCAATACTTGAGGTGTAAAAGATAGCATCTTTCACCACCTCTCCTGTTGTATATGTCAAGCTTTTATTCAAATCCTGTATGATACTTTGTAGGGTCAAAACATTGTGTACACATGTTTAGTTGCAATGATGTACCCTATACTGCATGACAAACTTTCGAGAAGTTGTATGCCTTTGGATTGTTTTATGCTCCTACGTTGTGGGATACTGGGAGTCTGGTGTCCATTCAATGTAGTAGGCCTGTTAAATGTGATTCGAGCTCAAAGGGCAGGCTTGTTGCCAAATTCCCTTGAGTAAAGAAATGAACCTCAAGCAACTGTTGCTGCAGTGATTTCTGATTCTCATACATCTGAATTCAGTGCTGGAGTCGGTGAGTGTTAAAAAAATGTGTTTTTTTTATTTATATAGATGAAGTCATTAATAAATGGTTGAAACGTGAAGGTTATTGCATGAAAAACGAAAAAAGACGATTTGAAAGGTGTACTTTCAAGCAAGGCAGGTCTGGTGCTATGCACCACAAAATCAGTGCCATTTTGTCATTCAATTCATCTGGTGTCTGCCTTGTAATCTGGTGTCTGACTGGGAAAAAAAAAAGATGGTATGATAATGTTCACCGTGGGAATAAATAAAACCTCTTGCCCTTCTTCTTTTTGATGATGGTTTATGGATATACCGACAGTGATCTTGACTATTGACTAATTTCATATGTATATTGTGATCGTTTTGCAATGCAGCTATTGGTATCGTATATCATTGTATGTTGACTGTATATGGAAATTTGTGGTATAGCTTTCTCTTATCTTTTGATTTCCAAAATTAATGTAATGATAATGAATTATGGCATGTGCGACAGTCCTGTATGTCTTCAAGGTCTATGTATCATGGTTATATGTATTTTAGTTTTTTGGAATGATGCACCTTAACCTTGAATACCATTCAGTAACTTGCACTTTGTTTGCAGTGAGGTGAACACACCAAATTGAATGCACCGAACCACCTTGCTTACAAACTACCCTTCAAAGAAGATGTGAGCAACATCTTCAATGGACCAGGGAGGCACCCACAAACATCTTCAATAGACTTCAGAAACAGATCAGTTGGAAAAAAGCGCTGCTAGGAGAAGCGATCGGCTCCTCGGCTACTCTTTGGAACGCCATCAGAGGGGAGGTCCTTTGGAAGATATGGCGGGAAAGATGTGCTTATAACTTTGGCGACCCCCCCAAAGAGTGGTCGACTGAGAAATCGCTGTTTCTCCTCGGCAAAAGAATAACTGTAAGAAACCCCCCCCCCCCAGGCATCATCAAGTGCACCTTTTGATCAACAACAAGCTTAAACCCAAATGGGCCCCGCATGAGGGTGATTAACCTTCTTTGTAATGCCATCCAAACTCTGTAAAATCTATCCTTGCTGTGTGGGATTTGGGGGGTCCCGTGGGCACTAGTTCCCTTCACTTGTACTTTTTTTTTCCTTTTAATTAATACAAGTCCGGGAGAGTAGGCTAAGGCCGAACTTCCTTTATAAAAAATATATATATATCCTTCAAAGACATACATGTAATGAAAATGCGTGAACAAATACAATTGAAAGGAAATGCATGTGTTCGTGTGTGTGTGTGTATGGTTGATTTTTCATGCATCGTTTTACACACACACACACACACACACACACGTGTCAACGCGTGCTTGCCAAAGCACCTTTCAAACCCATTCATGCATGGTAAACCACAATTAAAATTTCAGAAAATCATATACACAACACCGATCAATGTTATCGACTAGTAAATCATTCGCATTTGAGAGAGCATGCAATCCTAATAGACTAGTTGTGATATCAATTATAGGGAACCACCATGTAATATTCATATTGGATTGCAAAATCAACTATTTATGATGAATTTAATGGAAAATTCGGAAGAGGGGTCCCAATTCGGGTCCCAATTCTTTATTTTTCTTTGCATCCTAGACATGAAATGGAAGATTTTGTCTCTTTCTAAATAATGGAGATAATCTTTTTTTTTTTTTTGAGAATGAAGTTCTACGAGGGGCTATGGATTATTTAGGCAAAATCGAGAGTACAATTAGAGAAGCAATATCTTTAGATTTTAAGGGATGCAATTATATTGATAGAAAATCTGGCGTTTATCTTCTAAGATGTTTTGGCTATATTTGGAAGGATGAAATCATGGGAAATCATGTCAATGTCAAAAAAGAAGAAGAAAAAAGAAATGTTTCCGATTATTTAATGAACGAAATGTATATTAAGAGGGTAAAAGGAGAATTACAAACCAATGTACGGAAAGTTTATGAATCTTTACAAAGCATCATAAAAAAGGTTATGAGCCTATCACTCCCTTGATCTTTTCATCCTTTCCCCCTAGATGATAAAGACCACCTAGTGGCTGAAAAGAAGGTAGCCATTGCAATTTTTAATCCTATTGTGAAGTTAGAATAAGGATCTATCTATGAAGTAATCTTTTGTGGAACTACCAAAGTTTTGTAGAGCATATTTTCTCTTAAATTTTCATTTGATATCGATGAAGTAATCATTCGCATTTGAGAGAGCATGCAATCCTAATAGACTAGTTGTGAAATCAATTATAGGGAACCACCATGTAATATTCATTTTGGATTGCAAAATCAACTATTTATGAGGAATTTAATGGAAAAATTCGGAAGAGGGGTCCCAATTTGGGTCCCAATTCTTTATTTTTCTTTGCATCCTAGACATGAAATGGAAGATTTTGTCTCTTTCTAAATAATGGAGATAATCTTTTTTTTTTTTAATGAGAATGAAATTCTACGAGGGGCTATGGATTATTTAGGCAAAATGGAGAGTACAATTAGAGATGCAATATCTTTAGATTCTAAGGGATGCAATTATATTGATAGAAAATCTGGTGTTTATTTTCTAATATGTTTTGGCTATATTTGGAAGGATAAAATCATGGGAAATCATGTCAATGTCAAAAAAGAAGAAGAAAAAAGAAATGTTATATATATATATATATATATATATATATATATATATATATATATATATATATATATATATATATATATATATATATATATATATATATATATATACACACACACACACATACATACATACATACATACACACACACACACACACACATATATATATATATATATATATACACACACACATACATACATACATACATACATACATACATACATACATACATACATACATACATACATACATACATACATACATACATACATACATATATATATATATATATATATATATATATATATATATATATATATATATATATATATATATATATATATATATATATATAGACATACATACATACATACATACATACATACATACATACATACATACATATTTACATACATACATACATACATACATACACACCCATGCACGCACGCACACACACACACACACACACACACACACACACACACACACACACACATATATATATATATATATATATATATATATATATATATATATATATATATATATATAAAAGAGAATAGAGTGGGTAGAAAATCGGTAATTGGTTCAATAGTTTGTCTACCAACTTTTACTTCTTAGACCCAAAACCTTTTCTTTTGTGTATTCAGGCATACTTTGGTAACTTACTAGAACTAATGTGTCAAATCAGTACTGGCTGTTGATATATTTTGGTACTGATGTGTATGAACACACTTGACACCCTCAGAGCACTTTTGTTTCCCTCTTTAGAAGGTTTTCTTCCCTCTGCTTGTATATATGCCTAACATGTCACGTATCTTTGTACATTCACTTGGTAATACATTCTATATTGTTTTATGCTCCAATCTTCTTCTTCTTACTTGTGGTGATCCTATTCTTTCGTAGAACTTGATCTCCAACAATTGGTATTAGAGCACGTTGCGGCTTCATCTAGGGTGTCATCGACAACCCTCCAATCACCATCTCATAATCACATGAAACTAGTGAGCATACTCGGGGTGATTAGGAGTTCAAAACTGCTTCGTTATGTGTCGTCCAAATTTTGATCTTAGCTCGTTTCGGCCTCCGAATGCACTATTTGCAATGAGTGTGTAGGTGATTTCATCCTTTTGTGCCAAACATATATACATGTTTTGATTCACCAATACAAGTGCCTTGGAGTTTGCTATAGGTTTAGCAGAGCTCAACAAGATGTTTTTGTTCATCTTTTTGAGATACAATGAATTTTTTTACATCAGGGTATTTATTCATTGGCCATGGCTGAAAGCAATGATGTATTTTGTATGTTGGCTTCTGTGGATAAGTTGGATGGTTTGAATCGCCCATTGTGGGCATATGTGATGCGTCATGTATTGGTAGCAAAAGGGTTGTGGAATATTGTGCAAGGTGTTGGAAAACATCCTACTCCATCTATAGATACAATTATTGAAGGTGATGCAAACGCCGTTGAAGATGATGATTTTTGATTTCCTAGCTGTGTTGTAGTTCCTATTGAACCTACCACAAAGCACCTTCATTCGGATGGTAGAGATGCTCATGCATATGCATTGATAGATTTTTTGCAAATAATGTAAGGCAAATGGTCATGTTATAAAGAGTTGTCCTAAATTGGCTACAAAAGATGCAAAGAAGAAAGAGGCTAGAATGCTTGTTGCAGAGGCCTCTATAATTAAACATAGTTTGTAAATCTTGTTTAGAATGAAGAATGGGTATTTATTATTGTTTGTAATTATGAACTATCTTCTCATGAGAAATCTATGTTTGTAGTAGACTAAGGTGCTTGGTACTTTGATAGTGGAGAAACCAAACATGTTACCTTGTAGTGGAGTCTCTTCAGTTCAAGGGGAATACTGTCACATGTGATAACAACTCCTCTTATCCTGTAATGGGAGTTGTCAAGATCATTCAAAGTACTGCTAATGGTAGTTCTTTCACATTGTTAGATGCTTTATATGTTCCAGAGATCAAGAAAATCTATTGTCAGTTTCATTCGCCACGATTGGCTTGTTTATCAATTTTTTTGATGATAGATGTACAATTCATGATCTCTCAAATGGTGATATTATTATTGCTTTTTGCATTTTATGTCGTGGGCTGTATAAGCTCATAAGCTACGCAAAATCTATGAATGATTTAGCATGTTCAATTCAAAATTCTCGTGCTATCTCATATACAATTGCTTGCATGCTTTGGTCATCTGAATTTTGGTAGTTTCCTACACCTATAGAAATCTAAAATGATGTTTGCACTTCCCATACTTGAGCCACCTTCTAAACCCATATGTGAAGGCTCTATTCTGGGCAAGATGCAACGTTCCTCCTTCCCAAAAGATGGTTCAATTTGAGCACTCATAAATTGCACCTTGTAATGGTGATGTCTATGGTCCTATGAAGACACCTTCGTTTGTCTACCTTTACTTTGTGACTTTTATTGATGAAATCTCCATGCATGCATGGGTGTATCCATTGAAAGAAAAGTCCAAAGTGTTTATGTGCTTCAAACAATTCCTACTTATGGCGGAAAATATCTCAACATATAAATTAGGCACACTTCGTTTTGATCAAGGGGGTGAATACATGTCTTTTGATTTTAATGCATTTTTTGCTAAGCATGGGATAAAAAATCAGTGTAAAGTTATATATACATCTCAAAAAAATGGAGTTGATGAAAGAAATGTTGGAGGAGATGGTGAACACCTTCCAAAGATGAGATGGTGCTGCAAATTCCTGCTTCACACCTGCCAAAACAGAGTTGAGGAGTACAAAGTAGACCTCTTGAGCTTTCCAAGAAACACAAATAATCACCTAAGTACTTTGGAGGATGATCCTCAAATCATTGAATCAAAACAAATAAGTTGGAGTTTCTTTGTGAACCAAAAAACTTGGTATTTTGGTCACTACACGTATTCAGAGAAATGAACAGTACTCCTTCTCTACTAACAATTGAAGAAAATCCTTTTGGGCATATCTAATTGACTTGGGTAGATAAATTTTGCAAGTTATTTCACTTGAAATGATCAACTATTCTTAGAGAATGATGCTTAGCAAATCAGAGATGCATCCCGAAATTTTCAAGAGTTGATAGTATGCAAACCAGAGTGTAAAGTTTTGAGCATAACTTGAGAATGGATGAGGCAATCAAAGTGATACTTTTTAGAATAAAGATAGAAGGTCTAATGAATCTATAACGACTTAAATCATTGCAAATGATCGATTGCACACTGAAAAATGGATCAGTGAAGTTCGCTGTTTTGAGTGATACATGACATAGTAGAAGATATGAGATATGAGAAAAACTATATGTATTAATGCACAAGTAATTACATTGACATTGGCAATGAATGATTTCAGAATGTGAGGACAATAGTAGAGCTATAAATTGAGCTCAATATGCCACACAAATTCCTTTGAAATCTTTGCTATTCCTAGCTACTTTCCATGCATCTAGGTAGTTCTCTTTTATAGCCTTTTGTTGGAGCCAAGATTCAAGTTTGAATTTGAATCTTTACCTAAAAGTGTTCCAAAGTTTAAGGACTTGATTTTCCATGAATCCGCACCAAATAATTTGTGGAAAGATTCTCCTAAGAACTTGTGATTGAAGTGATTCCATGTATGCACTTTTACAAGGAGTAAAAAATCAACCTTCTACAAGGGATCATTCATGTGCTAATACATGAATCATATGAACTTAGGATAATTCGCCAAGCATTTAGGCTTGGAGTAATTGCACCAACAGCTCCCCCTCAAGCCTAACATGCTTGAGCTTCAATTTTCTTTAATCTCTTGTAATCTAATCATCATCTTAAACCTATTCAATTTGGATCCATCCAAAGATTTGGCTAGCATATTTGCACATTGCAAGTTTGTTGATACATAGGACAATTGTATGTCCTTGATAAGTAGCTTATCTCTCACAAGATGATAATGGAGTTCAATATGCTTAGTCCTTGCATGATACATAGGATTAGTAGCTAAATGTAGTGATCTAATATTATCTCCAAAGAGCATTGGAGTGTATGTATGTAGTCCCAAATCTAAGTAGAGTAGCTTTAACCACATTGCCTCTTGTGTTGCATTTGCTAGGCCCCTATATTTAGCTTCAATTGATGACAATGCCAAAGTTGGTTGTTTCTTGGATGACCATGAAATCAATTTAGATCCTACAAAAGATAAGTAGCCAGAGGTACTCCTCCTATCATCTCTTGAGCCATCCCAATCTGCATGAGAGTATAGCTTGATATCCAAGTCAGATGTGAATGCATAAAATAGCACTTCATTTATGGTACCCTTCAAGTACTTTAAGACCTTTTTGGTAGCTTCCATGTGAGGTTTTCTTGGTGTATGCATGAATTGACTCAATATACATACTCCATAGCATATATCCGCTCTTGTTAGGGTTACATAATTGAGACTCCCAACAAGACTTTGATAACTTGTAATGTTTCAAGCAACTCTCCTTTATGAGTTTGAGTTTGTGATTCAATTCCATGGGTGTACCTGCAATATTTGCATTTTCCATCTTGAACTTAACTAGCATGTCATGGATGTATTTTCTCTGAGTAATGAAAACACCAGAATCTGCATAAACAATCTCTAAACCAAGAAAATATGTAAGCACTCCAAGATCATTGATCTTGAACTCCTCAATCATCTTGATTCTGATCTTCTTGATGCCATTGGCATCATTTCCTATAATAACAATATCATCCACATAAACACATAGATAAATAACCTCTAAGTTACTCTTCGTAATGAACAATGAAGAATCTGCCTTGCTTGCAACAAAACCTTGGTCTTGCAAATATGTAACTAGACTATGGTTCCAAGCTCTAGGAGCTTCCTTTAAACTATACAGTGCCTTCCTTAATTTACATACACAATCAAGTTTGTCTTTGTCTTCATATCTTGGTGGTTGAGCCATGTAGACCTCTTATGAGATTCATCCATTAAGGAATGCATTTTTAACATCTAATTGGTACAAGTTCCATTCTTCAAAGCAGTAATACTTACTAAAACTATGATAGTTGGCATTTTGGCTACAGGTGAGAAGGTCTCCTCATAATCCACCCCATGGGTTTCAGCAAACCCCTTTGCTACTAGTCTTGCTTTATACCTGTTTATTGTGCCATCTGAATTCTTTTCCACATTGTAAATCCACCTGGATCCTATTATCTTCATGAATGGTTTTTTAGGAACCAAATCCCAAGTAATATTCTCTTGAAGTGCTTCAATTTCCTCCTACATAACTTCTCTCCATTCTTCCTTTTTATTGGCTTCTTTAAATGTAGAAGTTTCCTCTCACATGGAATCTTTAGCTATGTATACAGAATGTTTGGTGACTAGTGATGTGTCATAGTCATACCTTATAGGTTTCTTGATTTTCCTTTGAGATCTTCTAAGTGCTTGATTGGATGACTCTAGAATTCCTTCCACTTTCTTTAACTTTATTTTGCCCTTGGACTTCCAAGCTTTGAAATCAATCTATTCTTCATCTTTTGAGTTGACATCCTCTGATGTATGTGGTTCTTCCTTGGTCAGATTTGGAAAATCATTCTCCAAATCATAGGGTAGCTTTATTTTCCTGCAATCATCCTCAAATCAAGAGTTATTTTCATCAAATACCACATCCCTATTGATTGTAAATCCTTTGTTAGTGGGATTATAGAACAAATATCCTTTTTTATTCTGATCATAGCCAATGAATATGCATCTTTTAGCTTTTGGATCAAGCTTTCCCCTAATCTATGAGGGTATGTGTGCATAAGCAATGCACCCAAAGATCTTACAATGATCTAAAGAACGCCTCCTACCATTCCATGCCTCATAAGGTGTCATCCCATTGAGAGACTTGGATGGAAGCCTATTGATTAGGTAAGTGGTTGTGGAAACATCCTCTGCCCATAGATAATTAAGGAGTTTTTTCTCATTCAACATTGATCTTGCATCCTCTACTATTAATTTATTTCTCTTCTCTACCGCTCCATTCTATTCAGGAGTGTACCTTGTTCTAATCTCTCTCTTTATGCCTCTATCCTATAAGAAGGATTTGAACTCATGTGCAAAATACTCATCACCTCCATCAGATCTGAGCCTCTTCAAACTTTTACTTGTTTGATTCTCCAATGCCAAATACTTCTTAAAACAAGTGAAGAATTCATCTTTATGCTTCATAAAATAAAGTATTTTCCACCTACTATAGTCATCTATGAATGAAACATAATATATTGACCCTAAAATTGATGGCTCTCTCCTAGGACCCTACACATCTATTCGTACAAGCTCCAAGTAGCCTTCATACATGTATCCTCTTTTGTTGAATGGTTGCCTATGTGATTTGCCAAATTGGCATGCTCCACATTTGTAAATCATGTGTTCCTTGGACACATTTGGGATGCCAAGCACACTCTAATCCCTGCATATTTTCTTCAATGTCCTTTCTCCTATATGTCCTAGTCTCTTATTCCATATCTCCAATTCACATAGGGTTTGATCCTTATAATTGAAGAGAGAAATATTTCTTGTATCTTCAACTTCAAAGGTAAAAATTCTACCAGTAAACCTGTGAATCTAACCTATAAACCTTTCTCAAGAATCTGTCCAACACTGATTAGATTCTTGGTTATTATTGGCACATACAACACCCTACTTAGAAGATTCATGTTACCATCAGATGCTTTAACATTTCCAATCTTCTTTACTGAGTACCTAGTGTCATCACCTATCTGAACTTCATGTTTTCCTTTGGATTCTTCAAGGTCAGACAATAATGCTACATTGCTTGCTACATGGTTGGAACAACCAGAATCAATATAGAATATGTACTCATCATATCTACCTTTCTTGGCTATCATATTCATGAGTAGTAGAGAATCTTCTTGATCATCTTTATAATTGTTGTAACCTCTCCTTCCTCTAAAGCTTCCTTGATAGTTGTTGTTGTAGCCTTGGTTGTAATTGTGATTGTAGTCATTTCCTCCATTATTGAACCTCCCTTTTGTATAATTGTTGTAACCTCTCCTTCCTCTAAAGCTTCCTTGATAGTTGTTGTTGTAGCCTTGGTTGTAATTGTGATTGTAGTTGTTTCCTCCATTATTGAACCTGCCTCTTGATTGTCCATAGCCTCCTTTGTGGAAGCCTCTTCCTCTCTAATTTTTTGTGTTTCTGAAGCATTCATCTGTGGTATGATTGGTCAAGCCACAAATGTTGTAAGGTGATCCTCCTTTGCCCCTTCCTCTAGTACCTCTTCCTCTACTTGTGAAGTTCACTTGGGAGGTACTTGCACCTTCTTCATTTCTCTTACCTTTGACTTTATCTTTACTCTTATTTTTATCTGTGTAAAGGGAAAAAGATTGATTACCTCTAAAAGTATCTCCATTCTTGTTGAGCTTTGTCTCATGTGTGAAGATTTGCCCCATCAATGTATTGAGGTCACGTATCTGCATGTCCATATATAGGTCCATAGCATGGCAAAAGATTCCCATTTGTCATCAGCCTTGATGCCATTTATGATCTACCTTACTTTTTTCTCCTCTTCTATTTCTTCTCCAATACTCCCAGGTCGCTACATCCTTCATCTTGGTCACATAGTCAGATGCACTTTGCTTTGGTTGCTTCTTCAATGTTGTGAACTCCATCCAAAGCTGGTTGTTTCTGGCCCTTGTATTTGATGAGAAGAATGAAGAT